>MKEJ01039566.1:25000-27644 GCA_001753735.1 Embelia ribes
ATTTTTTTTTTATTTAAATTTCTCAGCATAAACTTCTTTTCACTACTTTCCTTCATATGTACAATTTTTAATTTTTCGAATGGTAAACTAAAATCCAAAAGTAGAATGATCAGGAGATGAAACTAAAAACACAAATAATAACACTAAGTGCAAATTTTCAATCAAATTTCTCTTTTAAAAAATATATTATCTTTTTTAAGTTGCTTCAAATAAAACACTTTTAAAAAGATCCCTTCCCGTTCCTCTGCAACCATTGAAATCAAAATACATAAAATAATACACTGTGGAAAAAGAAAGAAAAAACAATACATACAATACTGGATAGATCTTCAATATGCTCCTTTGATGCTGCAATCAAATCGAAGCCAAATAAATCATTACAACATTCAATAACACTTAATGAGTTGCAGAAAATTCTACCAAAAATTAATAAATTCCGTCATTATCGTAAAATTTGTCCACCTTCGGAGTTCAAATTCTTCAATCGACCGGAGATGAGAAAGATTGGGACAACGACAGAGACGAAGAGGAGCGAGAGGATGAATATCCTCAAGCACCGACGAATCTGCTTCATCAATTATTAATGACTAAACGTCGAAATCTAGGGTTTAATCATCGTCTGTTTCATCAATTACTGACTGAAATCACAAGCTAGGGTTTCCGATGATTAAACAGATAGTACATAATTCGATTCTTTCTAATTGCACATAACTTCGTTTTTTAGAAAGGGAAATAGAAGAGCGGCGATCATGGAAGAGCGATAGGTGCCATGTTAGTGGCAAATATTATATGCATTGATTGTGATTAGATGATTTGTTAATTATTAGCCGTTTTTGTGAGGGAATTATATAGAATTTGGGGGTTGCTTCTGTATTTGGCCAGGCATATTTGGACCATTGTTTTTTAAAATAGTTATTAAAATTAAATAATTTTTTTATTTATTTAATTTTTAAAATTTATATATTTAATTTTAATTATTTTTTAAATATTAACAGTTCAAATGCGTTGGACTGAAATTATGCAACCTTCCTACCCGGGATCTTCACTTCTATCCGTTTGCTTGGAGATTGGGAAAGAGGGGAGATGCGGTCGTGTGTTTGACGGTGAGATAATAAGTATATAAACATGCAACAAACATGGGTTTTTTTTTAAAACAAAGTGGGCTCCTACATGACGTTATTGGGATACCAACTTCAAAAATTATTATAATGATAATAAAAAAATATAGAAATGTTTTTGTAGTTATATATAAAATATTACATTTTTGTTGACTATATTTTATTTCTAATTAGTATTAGATAATTATAATATTAGAGACCTTTGACGTTATCTAATATTTTTTCAAAATTAGTAATGCGGACAAAATAAAAATTTTAAATTGAACATTTCGTCACTACCAATGATAAAATATTTTTGAAATTCTTATACAATTCGTCATTGATAGTTGCAAATTGTTACATTTTTTTCTGTGAGATAATATGCCACTAAATTTATTTATTTATTCATTTTTGATATATTATTCGCTATTAGCAATAGGGGATGACGAGTAGGGGAAAATGAGGCTAGGTGACGAGGGACGGTGTAGGTTGCGGGCAAGGCGGGAGGGGGGACGGTATGGGCTATGAACAAGACTGGGGGATACAATGTGGGCCCACAGCGAGGTTCGCAAAAAATTTAATTAGAACGACGACGCCCCTCATTATAATAGCACTAAATAATTGAGAAGGGTTTCCATGATCTTATGATTGTGTTGTGCAATTGTGCTTCATTACCAATGTGTTTGTGTTCTTAATGCAACGAAAATTAACCACTTTCTCTCTCTTAATCTTTATTGTCGTTCACTAAATTAGCGTATGAAATCATTAATAGCTGTAAATTCATTTGTCCTTTTACAAGTGTACTGATAGAAACTTAAAAAATACTCTTATCATGAATGTCTTATTAATCTTCATTGCCAATCATTGTCAATTTTCCCAATAGTTAATTTGATTATTTAGTTGATGTTCTAATTCCTAAGATTGTTGGATGGTCTAACAGTCGATTATTTTATACATCTTAGTGTTTTCTTTTCTTTTTTTCTAATAAGAAAAATGTTCGGTCCTCGTTAATTCACTATTGGGCTGGATTTGTTTGTGCCAATTTGGTGTATGGATTGTTCATATGGACCTTATATGCAAGGATTGCATCTGGAAAAAAAAATAACAAGGTTGAACGCTATAAAATTAGAAAGTTGCCCATCAGATTAGCTAAATTTTCATTTTTAGCTATTTTAGCCAACAAAAATACAAAAAATTTTAAAAACATTCATAAATCAAATTGGCTAAAAACAATGCTAGTTTAAAAATTGCTACAGTGATTTGCAAGAAATACACCGTAGCATTGCTAAAATAAATTTTCTTTCTCATTTTCTCATGTTTATTCTCTTCTTTTACCCTTTTTTTTTCTTTTTCTTTATTTTTTCTCACTTTTATTTAAAAGGTTATAATTTTAAATTCGTTCAATATATTTTTGTATACTATATATCATATTAAACCTTATGAAATACACTCAACAAAGAGATACATATTGACATATATATTTAATGATTTTGTATAACAAATTATAAGCAAATACTTTTGATTCTCAATGTTAATTTTAAATATAT
>MKEJ01039570.1:0-16698 GCA_001753735.1 Embelia ribes
GAAGCGACTTAGGAACGAGAAAAAGAAATGCAAGCCAAGTATTTAGACTTGTTACAACTTCTGGTATATTTAATCCATTTTCGTAGTATTTGCGAATTTTGAGGACGAAATTTGCTAAAGTGAGAAGGATGTAACGTCCCAAAAACTCAAAGCGAATTTTTCGTGTAAATAAATAAAATTTTTAAATTTAATTTAACAATATTATATATTTAATTCTATGATTTATTATGGTTCGTACAGATATTGTGTAGCGTAATATTATACTGGTTTGTGTGTGCAGTGTGTTAAGTGAGGACTGATTTGCTTAAGTCACTTCATCACTTTTCAGTATTGACTTGTGAAGAGAGAAAGAGAGAGAGCGTGGAGAGATCTAGAAGTGATGAAATAGTTTTTCAAAACTTTAAGCCTTCATTTCATTGATCTCGGAAGCTCGTATGTTCATTAAAAGTTGATATTATTGATCTTTAAAGCAAGACCTTCGATTCTAGGTAAGTCTCATTCTTTCTAGCATTCATTTTTATTGTCTCGATTTCCATATTGTTACGGTACATTGAAATAAATTTGTCAAACTCATTCTTGATATCATAAGGATCATTTTTGCCTTAGGACTTGTCATGATCCGAATACAATCGCTAGATCAAATCAAAGGCTCAAGTAAAGAGCATTCTTGATTTTCACAAGACTTTGATTTGCATTATGAGATACGAAATTTCATGTATTTATTTTTATCTTTGAATTTTATAAATACATTGGGAAAGTTTCAGATTTTTGAGTCATAAATGTTTTGGTTTCGGTGTTAAAAATTGAAAATTTGAAAGTGTTTGAAGCTTGGACTGGTTTAGGAGGGAACCAATCGGTCCAAGGAAGCTTTGTATTTTTTGTCCAAAAACTTGGACCGATCTAAGGGGCTTGGGACCAGTCCATGAAACCTCTGGAAAATTTTGTTACTTTGTGGACCAGCCCGCGAAGGGCTTGGACCGGTCCAGGGCCAATTTGTTTTTTCTTCCTTTGTTGCTCCATTAATCCTTGGCTTTTAGGGATTGATTCCTAGTATGTTAAGCAATCAAACTTCTTTCCTTTGGTCTAAGTTTGATTCGATTCCAAGCTCAATTAATTGATCGATTCAGAGGTTCAAAGTAAGCTTTTCGAGTTCGAGTTTGAAAGATCATTTGAGGGTTTCATTGCTTCGTAAGGTACGAGTAGATTGTGAATAGCAATTTGCTTATAAGTGTATGTGTGTATTGATATGTATTTACATGTCTTGATTATTTTTTTGGATTTAGTTGTTGTTATATAAGTTTTATCAATGATAAAACTTATTTCAGTTGTTATTAGTGCCTGTTACTTGCTTAATTGCGGGGCATTACTACTATAGTAATTTCGAGGCATGGATATGGTATTCATCTATACTATTACGTGATAATTTCGAAACATGAATCTTGTATTCATAATTACTTTGCATGGCATTAATATATTGTTTCAATAATATTATCTTATAAAATTGTGAGGCATGACTATTGTTACCACAATATGATCATTGCATACTTATTGGCATTGTAATTGTAGTGCGAGAATAATCATGATATTCATTGGTTATTCATGCTTAATTTTTTGTAAAATCCTCATTGTAAAATTCAGAGGAGTATTCGAGGAAATTTAGAGAACTTGGTATGTCATTTGAGGAATAAAAACATGCATTTTCTAGAATTTTAAAAGTATGTTAGTCGAGGAGTTAAAAGCGTACTATGCAAGAAAGTTTGAAAGTATGAATATCATGAACTTGAGGTCTCATTTCATTATCAATGCCATGATATGATTTGAGACTTTTGATTTCTTTTTAGGGCATTAGTATCGACTTTTTCTAAAAAAAACTTTTGGTTTTAACCCTTTAGGGAGCGAGATTAGCTTGGGGTTATACACCCCTACCGTGAGAGCCGAAAAACTTGCACATGGATAGAGACCTTCAAAAACTCTAGATGTTAGTGCACCTTAAAGTCGGATCTATAATTTACGTCGCACAAGATGCGTCGATTGTAGGTGAGGTGAGCGGAAGCCTCAAAACCTTCTATAGATACTAGTCCCACCTTTTTATTTGAGTCGTAGTTGGAATTATTATCGAGTTAGCATGTCATTAATTTGACATTCAAGCATTACTATTGGTTGACATATGTACTTACTTTCATTTTCATGAATATATACATATTTATTTTATACTAGCATATAGAATATATTTCTATACTGCATAATCTCATACTTACAATTTTGATTGGCTATCTAACTCGTATTTTCTTCTTCTTTTTTGTATATTGTTGCCCATATTTATATAATAGGTACGGAGGCAAGTTCAGGCGATGATTGTTTTGGATTTAGAAGATGTCACCTCACTTACATTTATTTATTTTGTTAAGAGGCTAGACGTTATGTATATGTACATTTATTTATTTTTTTGTTGAGTTAGCAGCTTGAAACTTTTTTTTGTGTAATGTTGGCACTAATCTTCCTACATTTTTTTAGTATATTATATTATGTAATCTAGTTATGGACTGCAGTTGTCACATTTTGAATGTTGTAGAGTTATGTATATATACTTTGTTGTGTTATTGAGCTATATGGGAATGCGGAATAGCTATGATGCATCTATTTTTATATTCATTTTGGTTAAATTATGTTTTTTGTTACTATTCTTCTTCTAATTCTTACGTTCTAGGGTTCATGGGAATTCGGGGTGCGACATAATCAATGTTATAAATAGTTTTTGTACAAACAGATAGAATAGTCCATTTGTTCAATTTACCCAAAATTTTTAAAATATTTTACCAATTTGGCATTTTTAATAAGATTATTGCTACTATTATTTTTTATGTTCAGTTATGACAAATAATATCGAAATAGTTGGATAATATTTGTTGATTTTAACTTTTAAAAAGTTTCTTTTGAAATTGAATGAATCACTTCCAAATGCGTCACTATTTTAAGTATAAAAGTTACACATTAAAAGTAAATATAACTCTATTATAAAAGTATGCTAAATTTTTTCTCTATTTTACAATCCAAAAATATACCTCTTACTATTACAAAATTACAATTATTTTAGTTAATATTTTGAACTGAAGAATAATAATAATGTACCTAAATATATATATATATATATATATATATCACCATTTATCTAAATATGTTATTTAAAAAGATATTGCTATGGATAATTATAACAATGATCCCCATAGTTTCAACAATAATTCTTTTTGGTTTCCATAGTTTCACTTACAACAGTAATAGTTCTCGGAATTTAAAAAATAAACAAACTTGGCTCTCAAAGTTTAAAAAAATGATACATTTAGTACATTATTTAATAATTTTTGCTCATATTTAAAATCCTATAATATTCAAAATAGAAGAGAATATCAGCATTAAATATCCTAAAAAGACTAACTTACACCAAAATAAATAACGTATTGATCACTTCATATATTTTCATAATTTATAGATACAAGTTAAAATTTCATTCTCAAAGTTAACTTACTTTAATTTAAAAACTCTCCAAATTCTCACACCCATGTAACTTTCACATTTTAAGTATAACTAAATAACAATTATTTTAAGTATTATTAAGAGTTTAACTTAATCAGCATAGTGATTTGATTCTCACAATTGCAATAGAATAAAAATTTTGAGATTATTTTTAAATTTAATTTAATATATTTAGAATTTTTTTTTTATTTGAAGTTATTACTAGTATGTAGTCTGAGAATTGCACGAGTTGTATAAAAATATAAATTGTTAATAATTGGTTTATGACATAGGATCATTTTAGGAGTATGGAACGCAAAAGTTTAATAAATATTTTCAATGCATAAGACAAATAAATTTATTTGTTATGAGGAAAATGAGATTAAATATTTTAATTAATTTTAATTTTAATTTATTCTTAGTCATTTTATATTTAATAATGCTTAGAGCAATTTTATTATGGTAATATTTCTTCATAAAATAACATAATCTAATGAGTTTTATTTTTCTAGGAAGCTTATATTGATGAAATTCTATGAAAAAATTATTATTTAAAAATCTTAAATTCATGAGATATCTGTCAATTAATTATACGGATATTTATTACAAATAGATAAAAAATAGTTGAAAGAACAACTTTTGTATCTTCAACATAAACAAATTTTTATTTTTTTAATTATAATATTCATCATTTTATCTCCATGCATAGACTTGGTTTTGTTATATGATTTATATATTTTCAATAGTTAGATTTAGAGAAATACTGTTATAATAATATTTACAAATAAGATAATTTATTTTTAATAATATTTCTTTAGTAAAATTTTACCAAAAGTAAATATATTTGTAAAAGAAAGATTATTTTTCTTTATTTTGCAAAAATGTTTACTTTTGGTAAAATTTTATTATGACAATTTTTTTTTATATAAAACTATGTTGCGATTAGAGCGAAAGTAATATAAATACATACATATATACAAACGCACACACACAAGCACACATATCTTAAATACTTCAACTATTTTTTCATTTGATAAACATGGAGGTAACGCATTGAAAATAAATAATGATTTGATTGATTAAGAGAGGGGTGAAACTTAATAATTGTAAATTGTGATACATTACAAATAAAAGTTTTAAAAAAATACTATTCTTTACGAAATATTATAATAGTTGTAGAATTATTGACTATTTATATTATAATAATAGTGTTGCAGTAATTTATTGAATTTGTGTCAATTTGCAACAAATTTTTTGTTTTCTTATGATAAACATTTTTAGTACTTTGATTTTTAAAATTTTAAATTTTGAGTGAATTTGTTACTTTTATGGATTATAATAAGTTTTATCAATTATTTGAAAGGAAATTGAAAATATCATTTGAATTATGATAATAAATGAGTAACTAATATCTAATTTTTCCCCCCACACAAAATTATGAGAAAAATAAACTCATAATAAATTTCAATCACGAATTTTATTATCGGGATTTAACTAAATAAATAAATAATATCATTCATTATATATGAAAATATAATAATTTAAAAAAAAATAAAATTTCATATTACACAACGACTTACAAAGAACTCCATTTTGTATATTTTTTAAGTAAAAAATAACTAGTGCCTTAGTGAGTGTGAGTATATATACATAGATACCCTCCTAAAACCCTAACGATTTCATTCCGTCGCTCGCCGCTCCACTCCTCTCTCCCGTCTATCTCTCTCTCTCTCTCTCTCTCTGAATTCTGTTTTTAAACAACTTTACTGATTTTATGCTATTTAAGATACTCCATTTCTTTCAGATCTCTCGTCAATTATTTGATTTTTTTAATCATTTTATTTTTATTTTTTTTTTCTTTTGGGGTGAAGTTGAATTGAAGAAACAGATCTCTTGCTCTCTGCAATTGAAGAACAAGACCGAGAATTACGTGGCATTCAAGGTGAATTTTATTTTATTTTTTGTAGTTGTTTCTAGATCCCCTTGTATTTATCGAACCCTAGATTAGAAGGGTGGAAATGTTTAATCATTTGAAATTCACGAAAAAGGGTAGAAAAAAGTAGAAATAGAAATGTGCAATCTTTTGCATTTGTGATTTTGGTGAATTATTTTCAAGGTGGAAATGGAAATCTTTTTGTACTTATTGAACCCTAGATTAGATAGGAGGAAATGTGTAATCTTTTGAAATTCACAAAAGGGCAGGAAAAAGTTGGAATAGAAATGAGTAATCTTTTGCATTTGTGATTTGGGGGAATTTTATTCTGGCGAAAACAATGAAAGCTTTCGTATTTATCCTAGTAAATTGGTGGAAATGTGTGATCTTTTGAAATTTACAAAACGAAGGTAGGAAAAAGTAGAATGGCGAATCTTTTCATATTTTATCGACCCTTGATTAGATAAGTGGAGATGTGTAGCCTTTTGAAATTGACCAAAAATGGTAGGAAAAACAGAAATAGAAACACGCAATCTTTTGCATTTGTGACTGGGGGGATTTTTTTTTTTCTGGTGAAAGTTACGAATGCTTTCGTATTTATCGAGCTCTAGGTATAGGATGTGTAATTTTTTGAAATTTACAAAATAAGGGTAGGAAAAGTAGAAATAGATAGTGTGTAATCTTTCATGTTTCTGATTTGGGTGAAATTTTTTCGCAGGTGAAAACAACAAATTTTTTTGTATGTATCAAACCTAGTTTAGTTAGGTGGAGATGTGTAACCCTTGTAAATTCACAACAAAGGGTAGAAAGAAGAAGTAGGATTAGAAATGTCTAATCTTTCACATTTTGTATTTTGGGTAATTTTCTTTTCCAGGTGAAACAACAATCCTTACTCTTAAGATTATATAGGTGGAAATGTGTTATCTTTTGAAATTCACAAAAAAGGTTCGAAAAAAGTAGAAATAGAAATGTGTAATCTTTTGCATTTGTGATTCGGGGATTCTTTTTCAGGTGAAAACGACAAATCCAAAGAAATACTGTGTTCGACCAAATACTGGGGTTGTGTTTCCTCACTCTACTTGTGATGTTATAGGTCTGTGCCTCTTCAACTTGATTACAGTTTGTGATGATATTGCCACCTCAGCAAAGTTTTTCTAAAATTACAGGTGATTTGGGCTGTTGAGTTTGGTTTAAACTTTTGCTCTGAATCGCGCCCCATCGGCTCTAGTTATTCGATTGTGCTGATGTGGTGCACGTGAGAGCATGTTTTGGATTTGTGCAACAGGGCATATCATTGTTCTTTATACTGTAAAGCTCAGGACCTTAGTTTTCAATGAATGTTGTGCAATTTCTCAATTATTAGATTTACCGAATAATAAGAACTTTTATACCAGATGCCCAATTTGGAAAAAAATAAAAAATATATAAAAGAAAAGAAAAAAATTAAGTCTTGGATGATGATGATGATGCCCAATTTGGAAATTGAAATGCATAACTTACCATTCATATTTGTTTTTACACATTTGTTTTTGCTTTTGTAAGATCTACAGTGTAGTGTACCATATTGTCTGTTTTTAATCTGTGCTAGGTCAAGTTTTCTCGTCTTTTCCTTAGTTTAGTGATTGATGTGAGTCTTCTTTTTTTGGGCTTAGTTACAATGCAAGCACAGAGAGAAGCTCCTCCTGACATGCAATGCAAAGACAAGTTTCTACTTCAAAGCGTTGTTGCAAGTCCAGGAGTTACTGCAAAGGATATCGCTTCAGAGATGGTAACCATAAATAAATTGCAATGAGAGAAAAATAAATGAGGGGTAATGAAGAGCATAATTAGCAAGCACAGAGTAACGGAAGAATTTTACAAGTAAACATAGACCTTTGGCACATATGTGTATGTTGACATCTTTACCAAAATTATAAGTACCTTCGTACTGAAGAATGCATGAAAATTCAAGGGACATTACATTTTTGGTATTTATTATGAAGCAGTGGTAGTGATCATGGTTTTTCTTTGTCACTCTTCATATTATATTAGTATTTTTTTTTTCAATTCAACTCAATGATACTAGCTTTTTTTTTTGGTGGTTGTTGTTGTTGAAGTTCAATAAGGAGTCTGGAAATCGGGTGGAGGAGAGCAAATTGAAAGTTGCGTATGTCCCCCCGCCACAGCCACCATCGCCAGTTAGAGAAGGTTCAGAGGAAGGCTCTTCACCAAGGGCTTCAGTATCTGAAAATGGAACTACGGGGGCAACTGAATATACTGCTGTGAGTGTTTGAGAAACTGGTACCATTTTGTGTTGCTAAAATGTCTCCTTATTTTCCTTTTGGTTTTTGAGATACCTGTCTTCTAAATTTTTGTAGACTTCAAGAGCACATGTCGAAAGGGCGCAGGCAGAGCCTTCAGAGAACTCGCCAGATGTAATTTTTCTTACATTTTCCCCCATACCTTCACGTCTATAGACATGGTCGTTATCTTCTTGTTTTGGAACTTGCTTGTATGTGATGGTAGAGATGTACTCTCTTGTAGTGTTATGTGGTAACAAAACTGCTTGGATGTTTTGTAGACTATAACCATATAAAAACTCCTCATTGAGCAATGATCGTTTTTCTAATTTCAGGCCAAGACTCTTATTTCAAAGCTGACTGAGGAGAAAAATTCTGTACTCCAGCAACATAAGAAGCTTCTGCAGGAATTGGTAAGCAAATCAATTTGTAGAGAAACTTCATTTTTGGACCATTGTTATGTCTCTTTTGCTCGATAGCTTCTCCATTTTGCTACACATTCAGTATATTCATATGTACATGGTGTCCGGTAGAGGAAGTGTTGCGCTTTTATTTTTGACAATCATTGAATATGGTTAATCAGCAATTCTGGGCTATCTTTTATGCATGTGTGGCCTGCATTGAGACTGTTTTTTGGGGTGATAATTTTGTTATTTTTGCTTCATCCACTTTTGTGCGTGGAAATTTTATTTCTTTCTGAGCTGTAAAAACTATTTTTTGGACGTCTTGTAAACATTTGACCCTCAACAGACCCACACCACTATTCTGCATGTTTGAAATTGTAAATCCATTAAATAGATTATGTCCATGTTAGAATGAACAGCTGCAGTGAACGTCTGTAAATCTTACTTGTGCTATACATTTTACAAATGGAGTCACCATCTTGTACTTGTACTTTACCTATCTCGGATGCAGTGATTGCTTTTTAAACTAGAGGCTTAATTTTAAAAGGGTTTGCACGTGCAGGAGCTTCTGAGGCGTGAAGGGAGCAAAACAGGAGGTGGCATTCCATTCCTATACGTTGTTATCGTGGGCGTGCTTGGGATCCTTGTGGGGTACCTTCTTAAGAGAACATGATTCATTGGAGATTGCCCGTGTTCAATAAATGTGTTGTTTCGTGTTTAGAATGGATTCCATAAACATCAAATGGAGGCAAATGCTGACTAGTACCGAAGGAATCTATGTATTGCATTGGATGTCTTTGTAATTGTTTTCGTAAAAACCCACTTAAATGGATTTGGTGGGGGTTTACAGTTGCTTGACTGCAAGAGCGCCCCTGGTGTGACTAGTAATATCTTACCTTCCGTTTCCTAACTTCAAAAACTCTCGTCTCTCTCTTCCCCTTAGATTTTAGGGCGAGTGGTGAAATTCGACAGTGATCATAATTTTCATTTTGTGTTATATTTTGTGTGTGAAATTTCGTATGCATCTTACAGGTTCTAGTCTATTAAATTTGTTCCCGGATGTTTGAACTTTGATCGGTTAAAGAGAAGACTAGAAATGCTGGTTTCCATTTCTTTTTGGGCTTTTGTTAATGGCATAGAACACAAGTATAATTTATATAAACTAAAGAGGAGTAATATCTTTTTGTATGGAGTTTTATTGTAAATCAGTAAGTATCACTAGTCGCACCGTGACACAGGTAGAAAAATAAATTTTCAAATGTTCAAGTCAAAAAAATTGACCCTCTTGCGTTATAAGCTAATTTTTAAACCAAAAAATCTGTTGGCCTAGAAATAGTCATTAGATGCAGAAACTAAGCAAATATGAATGATTTTATAGAATGCCAAGTTCTGCATACAAAAATTCTTTTTAAGTTAATAATTATCGAACATGATTATAAGTGCTACTTAATTTTTACTGTTATTCGGAAATGGGCATGCGTAATTAATGCTACTGTGTCTTACTTTCTGAGATATAACTTAGCATTTTCACGGACTTTCTCAAACAGCATTTTTGCTTATTTGTGGTTAGGGAGTATTATTTTCTGTACCTATATTAACACACAAATGAAAAACAATTTGAGGTGAACTGATTGTGTACATTTTCGGGAGAATCGTCATACTAGATTAATTTAGTAGATTTGAGAAAATGTGTGGTGATTGAGAAAAGCTCGACTTTGTTTAGTTGCTGAAAAGCTAAATGCTGGAAGCTAGTAACTTCTGTAACGTTTGCAGTTTTTGTTTTTGCTGAGCTTAATAGCACTTTTGTGGGCTATTTTATCATGGTCATCTGTCTTCTTTATGGATCATGCTCCATTGTGGCTTAGCAGCTCCAGCATTAAATACTAGTGAGATTCTTCTGTACGTCTATTTTCATTTTCTGCACAATAGGGAGTTGTTCCATTTGTTCGATCATCTATTAACTGACAACATGTGTCATTATGTTTATTGCTTCGTGTTTGTGAGGTTATTTTTTATATTTAAAAAGTTCTTCAGCTGAGCAGTTACTACATTAGATTGTTGTCATTGAATTGCCATTCGACTCTCAATTTTTCGGTATGTAGCCGGAAGGACACGTTACAGTTTGCCTTCAACTCTCATGCCCGCGTTTTTAACTAATTCAAATATCTATTTGAACGCATTATTCTTGCCCTTTGCTTCTTACACATCTCTTTGTCCCTTCTGGTTTGCAGATTTTTAACACAAAAGTTAGCGCTCACCTGAACTTGAGTATTATTTCCTAGTCGTAATACCCAACTCTTGTAGCTAATCGATGAAATTTCTCCATTATGGCATTCTTCGGTATGATAATCATATGGTTGCATATGCTGATTGCATATCTTTTGCAGGAGTGGCAACAGCTTGGCCTTTAGTTCTTGGCGGCCGAACTATGTCGACTATAGGTCTCGTGGCAACGTTATTGCTCCCATTTTCCTTCACTTTTTCATTGGAGAAATCCTTCCTACATGCATTGCTTTTTATGTTTGAGTAGTGATCATGCTAGGAAGCTCTGGGGAAGTAGATTACCAAGTTAGAGTGTACACATCTGGAAATTTTTTTCTTCTCTTCTTTATATTTTATCCTTTTTGGGATACGAGAGATTGGAAAAGTTGAAAAAATTGCCTACTTTTGTCGCGTCTTGTGTTCTGCAACCAAGTATCTACTTGTCGATTGCTTTGTTAATCACATAATGATACACATGTCCGAAGACGACTTGCTAATATTACTCCGAAGATGAGGTTACAGGGGCTGCTGCTGGCTTTGACAGTTGCATATATAGCTACAGCTGTTGTTTTATCAAAGTTTTTCGGTTGGCCGGCGTCTTATTTATGATACATATAATCAGTTCTTTAATTTTTCTGGGAGATGCATATCACAAGTTATGTTTTTCTAATCAATGAAATCCAAAATTGAAAATTTTGAATTTTCAACATTGACAATCTGTATTGACATGCATTTGGCTTTCTTAACAACTTCAGATCACTCGTTTGTGACTTCACCGGGGACTCAGGGTCACGTATACCTGGACGCGGTAACTACTGTTCAAGGACTGACGCACGAACGAGTCATCACAACTAGTACAATTTTCGTTCTTGCAGCTATTGTTACTAGTTGTGATGACTTTCTTCAGAAGATTTTACTTTTTGTTAAGTTCCAATCATAAATTGAGATGGTTTCATCAACATGGTTTTAATCTAAATAGAACTTTAGACCCGAGCTAGTACTGCTTTTTTTGTTCGGCTTTTAATTTTGTTTGGGCACGCCTTCCACTTCAAGCTTGCTAGTAAACACACATTCTTAGATATTATTTAAGCTTCAAATTTCTAAATGTGCTTATAACGAGCTTAATAATGTCCAACACTAATTATTTCGGTCTCGCTTATTTGGTCTCATGGCTTGTGGGTACTACTATTCCCGTCATAGGCTTGATAATCTTAAACCTCATTTCATTGGGTTTTCGAAAATTGAGAAAATTCTTTCTTATTGTAGGTTTTCAAATTGCCTTTTTCATAACGAGTTCTCTGTTTTTTGAGAACTTTGTTGTGGTTTTACATCAACCGAAAAAGAAGAAACCTTAAATCGGCTTTTTATGATCCGTCTTGTATTGAAATATTCTCAATGTTTCTTCAAATTCCTGCAAATATATCGATACAAATGGGGCAGAGGGAGCACTTGCTTACTCTTTTGTCAAAACTTTTGTACGTCTAAACGCAGTTTGTTACGTACTGAATAATATTATTTTCGAGGAACTATGTTCTTTTTGCTTTTATTTTACTTATTTGTAGTTATCGGAAATCAATTCTTTTTCAGGCTAAGTTGGCGGCAATGTCAAGTCGCATTGCATTTGCAGCAGTAGAGCAACTATGAACCGAATAGCATCGATTCTTTTTATAGTTCATCGTCTTTTGGAAATTGAAATTTGACAGGACGACCATTTAAAATTATGTAATGTAGTTACTGTAAATATTACAAGGAATAATTTAATTTGTTAAGTTTCAAGTTATTGAGTTTTCGAATATTGCTGTTTGGTAATATAACTTAGCTACTGGCCTTTTGTCTTTCTGTATGTGCTAAATAAAAATTGAACGAAAATTACTTTTAATCTAGGTATTTGATTTTCTCTCTAACGGTCCAGATTGGGACCTTGCGGACTCTAGCTCCCGGTTTTAAATATTTTCATTGTGTTCGAGTTGAATGCGAGTTTCCTAAGAGTCAAATAGATTGAAAAAAGCTACAAGTACTACTAGCTTAAGTTACGGTACCTTAAATGAGAACGACAACCACAATTCGGTGAATTCAAGTATCAATGGTATAACTAATTAAACTAGCCAAAGGAAACAAAAGATTCGAGTTTCATCATCGAAACTCGTATGAAGGATGCGTTTCCGAAAAGGACTTTTCAGTATTGGAACACAAGGATTTGAATAAAATTTTGTGTTTTCCAATTACTTTTGAAAGCATATGTAAAAGTTCACAAACCTTCCTGTTCAAGAAGCAAATGATGTTCTAACCATTAGAACCATTGCCTACAAGAAATGAATCATAAGACCTATAAATTTTTAAATAAAATATTTATTTCATTTTATTGGTACCCATAGACTCCAGAATACAAAATCAAGGTTTTGCCTGTCGTGCCACGTTGAAGTTGACACTCAAGGGACGGTCCGAAAATTTGGATTACCCTGTACAAAATTAAAAAGAGTGCTTCATTTTCATTTATTTGGCTAACACATATAATTTTCAAATAAATTAGGGTTCAAAAGCCAACCATAGAAAGAATCCCATAATTAAGAGCGCGTTGTACTTTTATTTTATAGGCTCATTGGACAATTTTTATTTTTTTATGAATTTTAAGTATTTAAACTAAAATTAGTTTTTATAAATATTAAAATACAATAATTAACCTATTTTAAATATAATTTATAATTTTTTAATAGTTTAATTTTAGACTCTTTAACATAAAAAAAAATCTAGAAATTACTAATAAGTGTGCATTTATAATTTTTAGCCGATGCACAATTGCACCTCTCACACATCCTCGGGGACGCTTCTGGATATATTAGCATGGAACCACATGGTATACTTCGGAAGCCCTTCTTTAAAATCCAACCATCTTTTTTTTTTTTAATTATGTTGACATGACTTTTTAATATATTGAAAAAAATTTAATCTCATTTGGTTACAAATGATTAACCATATTTCAATTCATGATGGTACTCCTTTGTAGTTTTTTTGTTGAAGAATAGGGTCACAGGGGTCGAGGGCTTGCCTTGGGCAACGAGTCCCAAAACCGCTATACAACAAAACAACTGCAAAGGACGTGCCATCATAAATCGAAATATGGTTAATCATTTGTTAGTACAAAATTTGCATGTAAACAAATTTTTCTTCGAATTGATGATGGTAAGCAATGAAAAGAACAAGAAATGTGGGGAGCCATAAGAAACATGAAAGAGACTTGTGAGAAGAGCTTTTTGTTTTGGTCCTTACAACATCCCATACAACAAAAGTTGAAGATAAGGGGATTGGAAATGATAGAAAAGAAAGAAAGACAATCTTAGAAACTAACTTTTTTACACGAAGGTTTTGTCAATTGGAAAGAGATTTATTGGCTTAGTGAAAGGAAATAATCATACAATCACATTGCCCAACTCAAGAAGAAAATTACTATCACATCATTACAATATCTTCCTATGAATTTTAATACGAGTGATGAATACGTTTACTAACAATGATGTGCAGAATATAGACAAATTTTTATGACAACACTTAAAAAATGATCACAGAACAAATTGGGTTGTTTGGTCGTACACTTATAGCTTATAAATTTCACCTTTTTAATTTTCTTTTTAAAAATTGGACAACGTTTAGTTGCTTAGCTTACAAACTGAGTTTATTTCTTATTTTGTCCTAAATAAGATAGAACTTTAAATTGGATACACCCAATTTTTTTTCCAGTAAAAAATAAATTATTTTGTTTGCTCAAAATATGGGACCAAACAAACCCATTATCAGATCAGTACGTAATCTGAATTATCTGAATTAATATTTTAATATTTCCAAATTAAATCATGCATCATTTAGTGTAACCAACTCATCCATGCGATATTTTAGTGATGTTAAATGGTGGGTGAGAGAGAGAGAAAAAAAGAGATGATGAGGGGGTGTTTGGTTGTTATTAGTGGCCCTACCATAAGTGGCTTTTGAGTTTTGACAAAGCATATGAGTGCTTGCTTTAGGGTTTTGGTACAATCAATAGCCTATGAGAAATATGTGGAAAAGAATGAACGCGTAGGATGAATTACTACCAAATAAGATATATATATATATATACATATATATTATATTAAGGCCAAAAAGAAAATAAAAAATAGTCAATAGGAAACTTAAAGAGAGACGTTGAGAAGATATGGTGCCCAAGCATCTCCAAAAGTTGGATTGAACTTTTTGTCCGGTTACTCCATCTGGTAAAGCATCAAATTTTCAAAAACTATATTTCTAATTTTTTAGCATAATTACAAAAATTATATTTCTAATTATTATCTATAAATTATTATTAGGAGCTGGCTTATTATTTATATGCCATTAGAGTATCATAGTGGTTCATGTTCAATTTCTTCTGAAATTAATATTAGTAGTATTTAAAGTTTTAACTTTAATAATTTTATAAGTTGGAATCTTATATGTTTCAATTGCGATGTTAGACTTGGGCTCATAACTGTGAAATAACCTTTCTAAAAACAAAGGTAAGGCTGATACATCATGTTCTATCCAGGCTCTGCAATACGAAAATTTTTATGCATATATATAATTTATATAAATTATTACCGTAAATACAGGTAATTCAAAAGGTCGTTGGAGTGTCTTCTTGAACCTGTTCTTGAACTAATTTCATACAAATAATATTCTGTACCCGATTCTGTACATATAAAAACTGCACAATTTTTTTTCCAAACATATTTTTGAGGATATTGCACACACAATTATATGTTACTTTATTTTCCAAATTTATAGTTTTATCAAATAAAAAAAAAAAATATAGTACAAGTATGAGAACTGTGATGCTAACGGATTGTAAAAAATGGACGAAAGGCAAAGCAACTAAATATGAAAATCATTTTATTTAAATTGCAATATATATATATATATATGTTGAGAAATTACTATACTTTAAGGATAAATTAATGTAAATTAAAAAAATTACTATATTATTGAAAAAATAAAAATATATTAATAATAATAATTTATCCCTTATTTATAATAACTTATTCGGAAATCATAATAATTCCTAAAAAAAAAAAAAACACATCTATTGAGAGGACTTTCGGACTAAAGTTCTATCCCTAAAAGTTAGAGGGGAGAGGGAGAAGGTAAAGCTTTTGCTTGATGACAAATCTAACTTTTGTTGCACACGCACAACCATGAACCTCATCATGTAACAACACTACCCTCCACCTCATACTACCTTTTCTCCTTTTATTTCCACTTGTTATTTTCATCTCTCTTTTGCCTCGGATGCTAAATCTACATATGTTTTGTGAGTATTTTATTAATGTGTATATTAAGAATATAGATTTTCTTGGATACAAAGTAATTTAGTCAAATATACTCTACATTAGATTTAATTTCGATTTAGTTTAGTTTCATACTTGGTATTGTTTCCTTGTTTATCTTTTACTTTGTTTCCATGTTAAATTTTCTACCTTGAGTTATGTTATTATTAATTTTTCATGAATCGGGTGACTATCGACTTTTCTCATGACCGTATAAGATGTTAAAGTTTCCCTCCAAAACTTAAAGGGTGATTTTCTATTATTTGAATATCACAAAATTGAATAATGAAGATTTTAGTGTTAAAGATAGACATTATAATATATTTAGATTTGGTATTATTGAATTTATGTTTTAGTAAAATATTATATTTCTTAGTTAATGTCGCGCCCCAAAATCCTAGACAACCCGGGGACACGAACCTATTCCATTTTTTAAAAAGGAAAAAAATATATATAATTTGAAAGAAATAAATAAAATGGGATATCATTTACGTCGCTTTCTTCATATTCTCATTCTACAGCACTAGCTATAATGAGAGTACATATAAAAGAAATATGAACTATAGCCTACTTATGACTTTTATATTGAAATCAAGATATATCTATGCTTAGCCTGTATATAGCCTTTATAACGATGCATAAGTAAACGTTTTGTTTACAACTTCAATCAAGCTACTTGTTTGAATATAATTATAATGTAAATAATTTCAAACCATTTCTTACTTCGAAATAAAATTACAACTTAAACTTCAACTTACAATACATTCGAAGGCCAAAATAAACATGTATATGACCAACCAAATATAACCTAACAAGTTTGTAATAGAAAGCATCCGAGTCATTACAAGGATACCTCTTGTTACCCTTTGCACCTATAATAACATTATGATATGAAATAGGAAAGCAAATGCACGAGTTAGACTAATAAATAAAACGATACATACAATGATATGTGGTGTCATAATACGTAAACATGCCAC
>MKEJ01039572.1:0-19462 GCA_001753735.1 Embelia ribes
TTATTCATGTGTTGATATTTAGTTTTGTAGGCAGGGCGTCACAGACGCACTCGATCATGGTCCATACTTCCTACCCTGAGTGATACCTTCTACTGAATTGACCTATCGAGGAGAATAGAAAGTTGGTGGTAGAGCTTCGAGTTATGATATAACCTAGCCTCATATTGATCAAGTAGTAGACCCTAGTGAAGAAGTAGGCCTCTTAACCCTCTAGTACCCAATGATAGTGGACCTTACATGCCAATGGCGCGTCAAAATACAAGAAAGATACTTTGACATACTTGAAAAAGTGCTAGAAGTGCCAATAATATATACCACGAGACATCAAGCAAATGAGATGACAAATGTCGTGCTCTATGGCCTTTTGCCCTGTAGGGAATGAACATAGTAGGGCACTACCTATTGTACATCATGGAAGTACAAAGTTGTCCCCTAGCTAGTAGGTCCTAGTATTGGTCCTCTCACTCATGCTTGGTCTGAAAAGCCTAAGTTAGCACCAGAGTTGTTAATTTTAAAGATCTTGGCTCATATGGTATGCCAAAAGATTAAGAGTTGCTAGCCATATGGCAAATACCAAGAGGATATGGGAGATGAATTGGCTTTTTAAAATAATCACCCTTTAAAAAGACTTTCTCTCGAGTTGTGCTTTTAAACAAATACAATAATATTAACATAAAAGATTAAGGAAACGAATACGGAGACTAATTTATAGTGGTTTGGCCAAAGACTTAGTGGTATCGATCTCTTTGCATCCGCTCTCCAAATCAACTAGCTTGGTTTCCCTTTATCTTGACTAATCTTATGGGTCCTAGTCCAACAATTTACAATCAAGTAGTTTGCGGGTACTATACAACCTTTACGATATGTAGTGTATGGATAATACACAATCTTTATCGAATACAATTGAATAGGCTTGACAGGTGCCACTCCGACCTTTATTACTTTATTCCAAAAGTTGACAAACGTAACTCTCTCCAGCTCATTTGAAACTACATGAATACAAAGATAATGAACACACAAATGAGTTAGAAAATGCACTTAAAAACTTTATACAATTTGTGGATTTTAACTATGCTCAAAGGTGTAATGAATGCTTGAAGAAGACCTATATTTATAGTGTAGGAGGAGGGATTAGCTGTTGCACAATATTAGCAAACCATTTGAAAATATTACATTTTGAAAATGTTGACCATTAGAAAAAATTCCAAGCCAAAAAGGCTTTGAGGTTAGTAGAAGTGTTTGCTAGCTACACTCTCCATTAACTGGCAATTTTAATTTATTAATTGGGTGTGACCAAATTTTAGGTTAACCCTATTTTGGTACAACATTTAAGGCCAATTCGATTGCTACGCCAACCTAAAAATACGTTTGATTGGTATACTAAAGTTTCCAAATACAACCAAGTTAGCCTTTTCTTTTGTTAACTCCACCATATATGACTTGCGATAGGGGTATTTATGTTTTTTCTATAATATATTTAGAATAAATAAAAAAAATTGATATTTCTAAATAGAAACAAAAAAACTTGCTCCTCACCTATCTTTCTCCTTCCCCAGCCAACTTTCTCCATTTCTCTGCCCCCCCTCCCCCCGGCACCTGTCCCAGACCGTGGCTGCAGATCACCATGAAACTTTCTAGATTTGAATATCAAGTCATTCAAAACTGAATCTCCCTATCAATTACAAATAAGTTATTCAGTATAATATGAGAAAAAATTTGGTTTATGAACCGTAATTGAAGTCTCGATCGCAATTGTTCAATTAAAACTCAAATGATGATATAAATCTCTCATATCATGTAATTGAGTGTAATTCATGCAAATACATGGCCCAATTAAGCTAATTTCCCAACTGGGTTTTGTTCTTAATTTGGAAAAAAAAAAAAAATCAAACAATTTGAGTTAGTCTGGGGAGAGGGTGGGAGAGAGGTGGATCAAAGAGGTGAGAAAGAGAACAGCGGAGAAGAATAGCAGAGTTACAGGTCAAATCAATTGCACTTAGCAATCCTTGATCTCTAATTTTAACAATTAAGCCCTTCAATCTTTAAAAGTGTAGCAATTGAAAATACGAAGGCCATACAAAATTTCTAAAAAATATTTTTTGAAAACCCAATAATACCCATGCCATTAATAGATAATGTGATAGAAATGCTAATTTAGACATATTTGAAAAGTTTAATGTATCAATGTGACGTACTTTTAATTGTTGTATCGATAGGATTTAGCCTCAAAGTTTAATGTATCAATGTGACGTACTTTTAATAGTTGCTTGGACTGATCCAGTTAGAGTACCGTTTGGTACAATTACAAGAGCTAGTGCTAAGAAATTCAAAGACACGCTTAATGAACTTATTCAAGCAACTTGGTTTCAAGTTAATTCGTGGAGGCTTTTTGAAGGTGTTAAAAATAATTTGCAAGACTGAGTAAATGTCTTCAATTCATTCCAATGCTCGAATTTGCAACTTTTTGCCTTGCGAATTATTTTTAACACCTTCAATAGGCCTATACAAATTAACTTCAATCACTTGCTAACATGTCTTGCAACAAGACTCACATAGCAACCAAGCAAGTCAATTTTGGTGGTGAGTTCGGTCCAGAGCAATTTTATTTGGGTCTCGTTCCATTGTGGACGTGGTTCATATCAAGATTGGTTAAAATATGGTTATTCCTTAAATTTTCGCTTATTGTGTTAATGGCAGTTCAAATTAATACTACACTGACGAGCTAATCTTTTATCTTTTACCATTAAGTCTCTTGCTATGCTGATATAATGCAACATTAAAAATAAGTTTGGATTATAAGTCTTTTCATGTCTAGGATAAGTCTATGTGGCTTTTAATTTACATTTTTGTTTTTGATTGATTTTCAACATGAAAAGACTTAAAATCTAGACTTAATTTTGATGCTGCATTATACATAATTGGGGATTCAACCATGCAATTTAACTATGTAATCAGTTGTATGTATTTGATTGAAAGCTTGTGGCTTTGGTACTTGAATTAGAAGTAGCTTCAGTTATTGAACAACGAGCATATCGAGGCTTCATATGGAGTTTCATAACCCTTCTTTGTGATAAGCATTTGAAAAAGATGCCCGAGTTATAATATATATCATGAGAATTGCAGAAATGATTATTCTCTCTTTTCACATATTAGATCACATAAGTGGCCTTGTGTTTGCATGTTTCTTTTTTTGGTTGTTATATTTTAGAAATATGCTTTCAATGAAGTATAATATGTACATTTTTAACATTTCAAGAATATAAATTGTTATTTATTTTAAGCAAGTTTAAGTAGGTTATTTAGTTGTGAGTGAAAAAATGATGCATTTCGTTTCGTTTAGGGATAGATTCCATTTCAAGTTGGAACATGTAGTTTGTGGTCAGCAGACAGTAGTTCTGTTATTTCTTCTAACAATAATACTAACGATTACGGAGCACATGCACTCTTCTAGAGGTCCAACTAGAAAACCACGAGCAATCGCTTCCTAGAAGTCTTGAAAGCGACATCCGTAGGACATTGGATCCTTTAAGAAATAATGAAATTAACATAGTTTTTGAGAATGTTTATTGGCAAGGAAAGGAAAACTCGAAGAGGATTGGAGGGTGCAAGTCACTGACATTGATAAGACAAAGATTAACCTGTTCTTATTTACTTCTTCATTTCATTATGTATTTCCTTTTTAGTTATTTCCTTGTAAGTGTTCTTTCTTTTAAATGAAATTCTATGGAAAATTGCCCCGAAGAGATAAATCGAATTCTTTACAAGTGGTATCAAGCAAGGTTTTAAATAATGGTGGCTGCTACTGTAACGATCGCGAAGTAACGGTTTCGGACCGTAATGGCCATAGCGTAACAGTAGTGGAAATCAGAGTTATGAATTTTTTTAGTGTAACGGTGGCGATAACGGTTGCAGTGTAGGCCGAAATTGTTACGTAATGACATTACATAACGATAACGGATGATATTTAAAATCTTGGTATCTGAGCTACTATTCCTCTTCGGAGATGCCTCCTACTTTAAATGATCCATCTCACACTCTTGTAGATATTTCATAGGTTCTAAATCAGTGGAAAAAGGGGTTGGAAATGGTGATGCGCACCGCGTCTATGATGATATGTTGGAGCATTCCACCACAGTATCAAATTAATATATCCTAGGTGTTCTATGAAAGTTTCCAGATTTTAGAGATGCATCTCATCATTTGAATTTCACAATCTCTAATAGGGAAATTCAATCCAGTTCCAGTACCAGCCTCCTTTGCAGCAGCATTGGCCCTTACTGCTCCTTTACCCTGCACATCTACCCATTCACAGCCAGTATCCTCACCCGATCCTGTTCCCTTCTTATCAATCTTATTTTCAACCACCTTTCGACCACTACTACCAACTCAACATTCTAATTGTTCATTACAAGAATTTTGAGGATCATCATATTCCCTACCATTAAGGTCACTAATTGGCCCTGCCGTGGAGAAAACTATCGTCGAAGTGAATATTTTAGTTTGTGATGATCTCAATGGAGCTACAACTCTAAATTGGAATGGGGAACTGCTCAAAATTGTGATTGTTAATGGGACTCTACTGACAAAATCTGGTAAGATTACTCGAAGTATAAGTGGTGGTATTGAAGTGAGATAACTCGGGTGGGATATAAAGTAGACAGAAGGGCTCAAAAAGAGGAAGGAAGTGATTGAGGCCAAATTGGAAGAGTTTGGACAGAGGGATGCAGCTAGAAGAGTCCGAGTTTTCTAGTGAATTAGTGAATTGAGAGGAAAAGGATTGATGAGCCAAAGCAGAAATAAGAAAACATCATAGAAGAAATTCATCATATCAATCTTGAACTTCACAAGGTAGAAAGTGTAATTGCAGGCAGGACTTCAAAGATTTTGTTTCTTTTTTGTTGACCAGATTTACAAGAAATTTAGCAAGTCATTTGGTGTTTAAACTTTAAAGTATTCTTGAGTTGGCTTATTCACTCACAAAGAAGTTAATCCAGAAGTCTAGCCTTTTTCTTATCCCTATGCCCAAACGACCAAGACCGGACAATAGAGCATCGGTTATTCCTTCAACAGCGAAAAAAGGACAGAGATTCGGATTAGTGAAAATAGGCCCTCGCCCGACTTGATAGTCCGATTCGTACATAAAAGAATGAATGTAGTAGATCGATCTAGTGATTGGTCAATGACATGCGAGTTATATGATTGATCTGCAAGGGAGAATCAATGCGATTAGACAGGAAGGCTAGCTTGAATGAACAGTAGCACAGGTATAGGACTTCGAAGCTTCTTTGACCACTGACATCTCAATGGTATGGATTCTCGCGGACATATCAATGAATGGAACTGAAAGACGAGAGTGAAACGGGATCAAAAATGAGTATCTGGGCAGACGCTCCTTGTGGGCCAATTCCATCTGTCTTTATCCAACTAGCTAGGGATCTGATAAAAAAAAAGTCATTGTCATTGTATATAATGTAAATGTCTCTTTTCCCTTCGTGAATGACATTGGGACTTGAGTTGATCCCAGTGACTGCTCAAAAAAGAAAGCAAGATGGGAAGGTTAAAGAGAGAGAGGAATCGAGAAAGGCAAATAGGCGGAAATAGGTATTTAGTACGGTGGTATGCGAGGAGCAAGACAGTATGCAATCAATAAGTACGAGCAAGCTCACTCATAGTACGGTAAATAAGCACAAAGAGCAGCAGTAAATCGCCAGTTCTTTCATTCTTTATTCGCGAGTTGCAAGATAAGGTAGATCTTCAAATAGCTAGTAAAAGAAAGTAAAGTAGTAACTTCCGGAGTGAATGAGTGCAGCAAGGAACTTCTTGACCTAATATGCACTACTCGAGGTAAAGAAAGCCTCAATCGTTTAGGAAGAGATAAAGTCTAATTCCACTGGCGCTGGATCCGCTGGATAGAGGTAGCGGTACAGACAGCTATGAATGGATAGAATTACGTCAGCTTCGTCGGGTCAGTAGATATGCCCACCATCGATTTTGACTATAAATGGTACAGAGAAGCGCAGTGAGCGGTAGCAACCATTGACTACTCGGGCCGGGCCTTGCAGCCAGAAAATTGGACTGCATGACTCTGAGATCGAAAACATGAGGTTCGACACCTTACCTAGTCCGAAGCAGCACCGTTGGCTCTATTCTATGGTCTAGGGGCAAGGCAAACCGCCCGCTTGCACGCCTTTAGAGGGTGCTCCCTGTCCAACTGGTACTTTCCTTGATGAAGAAAGCAAACCTGTTGTATAGTGAGACCGTCCTACTGCTTTGACTCACTCCCCTTAGCCGGGTAGACTAAAATCGATCTCTCTTATATGTTCTTTCCTCCCCTGATCTCCTAATAAGCATTGAACACTTTCTATATCCGAGAATGTCTATCCTTACTTCGTTCACTTTTCTTTCTATATTATTAGAGAATAAGATCTCCCACTCAAAGAAAGAGGAAAGGTTGGTTGGCAGTAAAGGCTATTCCTGATCTTCGGGAGTTGCTATAAGTAGCCATGTAGGCAACTTAACCTAATTCCTTTGGAAAGGCTTTCATCGGCCTTTGGTATCTAGAGACTTTCAATCCCCAATTCCCCTCGTACCAAGGAAGAGTTTTCTATCGACTATTTTACTAGTTTCAGACTCGAAAAATCAAGATAAGTACACGGGATGAAAGAAAGGACAAATGCCACAGAAAGAATAGCAGCTGCAAGAGATTCGACAGTTGGGATTCGGGATTAACCTAACCTGATTGACCTAATCAACCCAATATAGTATGTAAATTTTGAAAGAATAAAGAATAAGGGCTTAGAGCCTAAATAGAACTAGTCAATCCGTAACTGAAAGCAGGAATGGAAATTCATCCATGTTTGACAGTAATCAATAGGTAAATAAATGACTTGAAGAGGCATATGAATATGAAATATCCCCGAATGGGATTGATGGACAGATTCCCTTGGAGCAAAGGAGAGATAGTGCTAGCAACTTCGAAAGAATGGGGGCAAGGGCGTTAAGGCTGGCAAAGGAACTTCTGGCTTAGCCAAGACTGATTCCTTCTTTACGCCGATAACAGCGCATTCCATGTTCGATTATTCTATAATATTGGAATTGGATTAACCGCCTCAACAGGAAAGAGAGATTAGATTACACCCCTATCAGTGCAACGGCCGCTTTCTTGGAACTCATTCATAGGCGCTTTAGTTCTACTTCTAACACTAGATTTCTTATTATTATCTAAATATAACAAGCGTGCGATACAAAGCATCAACCTACGGAAAAACGAATTGATTGACTATTGAGTGCAACCCCGTAACTAGATAGACTATGGGTAGTTCAGGTGCGCTGAAAGTCTTCTATTATATAACGCATGCCGATGTTGCCACCGACAAACGTTTGACTTTGACTGTGAAAAGCTCCAAATAGGCACACGTAGAGTAGAAGGAGCTCGAAGTTGGAATTCAATAGTCTACAAGCCCGCCCCTGAGAGCGAAGTTGGAAGAATCTCTGTTTCCGTATCCGATGATGCTAGCGCAGTCAGAAGAATGGGTCAAGCGGGAATTGATTCGTTTAAGTTTCCGAAGTAAGTTCGCCTAGTTTTAGGTTTTAGCACCTTCGCTGTAGAAGCACCTCTTTCCGACGCTAAGCATAAAAGGCACTCGAAGAAGTAGTGGGACCAACCATCACTACCATAGGGCTCTAGTGGTCAATCCTGCCACCTCAGAATCCTATTTCCCCTCACGTGTCAACAAGCAAGTTGGGTGCTCTCCCTTAACGTGGTAGGACTCTGTTGCAGGTCTTGACGTTGGCTGATTAAAAAAGGCATCCTCGTCGCAGCAAAGCCCGTCTTTCTTAATTTAGTCAAAAACGAAACTTTCACAGGTCCGATAGGAGCTCATCGAACTGAACTTGTAGAGTGAGACCTGTGCTCGATATGCTTCATTTCAGTGCTCTTTCTCTTGGTATGGTTCAATTCGCTCCTAGCTCGGTAACAAAGCCAGGATTTTTTTTTACCTAGCGAAGAAGGCTCAAGATAAAAGAAATTCATTAAAGAAAGAAACCAGTTAATCTTGACCTACGGAGAAACTTAATTCATGTCTTTGAGTGGAAGGTTTAAGATTTTAGAATGCAGTTAAAATCGAATATTCTTAATATGCATATGCCTACCGGTGAGTTAATAGGTAGTTCTTAGATCTCTTTAATGAATTTCTTATTGGTCTTATTCTTTGTGGTAGTGAGACCAATATGAAAGAAGGGGAGTCGGACCAGGACAAATCTTTGTAGTTGCACCCATGGGTTCGGTGTTGACGAGCCTGAGACATCATCTTTTCTGGAGTCTCCCTAGCGTTGGTGCCTTCAGTAGTACCGTCCTTGGCTGTAAACAAACACATATAGAAACTTCACTGTGATAGATCAATAGTAAAGGTTAAGAGAACTTTCTCAATTGAATTGATTGGACCACATACATCTCTTTTGACTAGTCCCATTAGATAGAGATTCTCTTTAATCCTCTATTTATGCATTACCCTTTACCACAATTTAGGATACCTCAGATGTAAGACACATCATTGAATTGCCAACAAGTACCACAAACAAGAACATTATTTAAAAGTCAACCAAAAGAGTTTGTTTTGTTAGGGTAAAAGGGAGCTGTAGTCCCTAGGACAAGAACTACTCATCCAAAGCGTATCCTCTACTCGCCTGACCGAAGAGAAGTCCTTTTATGCGACTGAACGAACAGAAAGTCGAACTCCTAACAGGATTGAAGTCCACGGCCCGAACCTCAACTCAAAGAGGAACCCGGAAAAGAGCCAAGCTGCTAGACTTTCCTTTTATTTTAGTTGAGCTTGAGCCAGAGTTAGTAGCTCAACCTGAGTGGAACTCTAAGGCAGGAACCGCACCGAAGGCAGTGGAATTCGAAGAAGAAGTTCCTAGCTAGGGAGCGTCATATGCCTTTAGTTGTTCATCCGGTCTTCACCCCGACGAAGATTTCGATCATTATATTACGATGCATCAAATCGGTAATTTTAAGAGAGTTCCAATCCGAGGGAGAAGGGTAGGACTCAGTTCCCAGGAAGGAAAGCTACTTTAGTGCGAGAACATGCCCTCGATCAATAGAAAGAGGGCCACTCTCGATTGGAATACCCCAAGAGAGTTTAACTCAAGGGCGCTACCGAAAGAGGGACTGTTGGCGGAACTGCTTTAGCGAAACCGCGATGGGATCCCCGATCCAAGCCATCTAGCAAGGAAGGATTCCAACTCTATAGTCCAAGCCAAGGTGAAAAGCGAGGTAGGTTAGGAAGTTAGTCGAAAGCACTTCAAGTGCGTTCATCAACAGCTAGGGCAAAACCCATTTTTAGCTATCTAGTTGGCGGTGCCAAAAGAAGTAGTTCATAAGCCTTTTTCACAAATCGATAATGAGAAAGAAAAAAACCCATGTGCGAGTCCAACTACAAGTAAGCCTGATCTCATCGTGACTTTGACTAAAAGCCATTTTTAAGTAGAGCAGCTTTCAAGAGTCTAGCCTAGTTGGGAGCTAAAGAAAGGGAGCTACAAAAGCCTCCAACCAAGGTTTAATGGGTTAACAGCTGAAGATGAAAGCTCAGATATGTAGCCAATAAAGAAAGAAGAAGCGAGGAAGCCCAGTAAGAGTATAGAATCTGGAAGCCCGATACGTCTTAACGAGTAAAAGCATCTACGAGATAGCATAGCGAGGAGTGTAATGGAATCGAAGCCAAGGCAAATGGCCCAGTTCAAGGAAGGAATGAAACCGTGCGTACCTTCTTCTTTCTCTTTTTTAATTAAAAGTACGAGTAGGGCTAAGCCACCAATTACTTTCTCATCTGTAGAGCAAAACTCATTAATGGATTTCCCTTTCCCCTCTAAAGTGGACCTAATAGCTATAGCAACAAGTGTGTGTTAGCTAACCCAAACCGTCATAAAGACAAGAAAGCTTTTCACCCGGGCGGGGGCATATTATTCTCTATACTAGGCTGAATCTTCTAGTTTGTAGTTAAGGCAGTGGAGTTCTAAGTTCATATGAGTTAAGGCAGTTAATAAATGGCATAAGAAAAGGCCTTTAGGGTAGTTCGCGTAATCGTAAGTATCTTAGTGCAAACAATTCTCCGGGTGACTGGATTTGATTGGGTTATCGACCCAGAGCCGGCTTTAGTACCTATATCTTTCCGGCCTGAGGCCTTCCTATATTGAATCTTCCTATTCCATCGATTCAGTTGCAAACTATCCTTCCTTATGAGCTCCCCCCTAATCTTAGATAGGTCGTCTGAGAACTTCCTTAGCTTTCTCATTCCATCCAACTAGGGAACTCTCCTATCTCCTTTCTTGAAGAAAGAATAGAATTGTGGATTTGGTAACTCAAAAGGAATCCTTTTCGTCATAGTAAGGTCTCGCTTGGACTGTCCTACCCGGTATTGGCCGGGACTCTAAATACGAGAGAAGGCTCCTGAATAGCTTGCGAGTGATGGTCTTTCTTTCAAAGTGAAATTCTTAAGACTTTTTTTCACCTTTTAGGTACGCACCTTTGGCATTAGTGTTTTGAAGTTCTCTCTGTCGTCGGACAAATTGCTCGTAAGGAGCGAGTCTTGCAAGTCTGCCTGTCTGTGTCAAAACACTTCTTCTAAAGGTACAAGCTAGCCGTAGGTTATTAACCAGGAAGTGGCCGAAGCTTCCATTACAGAAGTTGATGGGCAGGGCCTTTTCACCTCAAGGGGGTTCAGGCATTATGAGTGCAGCTCTAGTAGTCTAGCTGGTAAAGTGTTTTGGTGAGAATACCTAGGACCTGGGTTCTCATCCCTCGATCCAGTATCCTTTGTTTTAGCTCATGGCTCGTCAGTGGAATAGTCTCGATCGACGAATCACCTGTCTCTTAAGACCACTTATCGAAAGGGCAACCCTAGGGAAGGCTGACTCTGGAAGCATAGGCTGAGGGCTCTAGGTGACGAAGGAATCTGCCTATCGATCCGGCTAAGATGATGCCTATCATGCTGCTGGTACTGGTGCCGCTACCTATGCTGCTGTAGGCTATGGTTCCAGATTCATAGGTTCCGATATTGATCCTCCTACTCGTAGACTACTAAGAGACCTCTCGTTACGCTAACGACTGAACTCTGCGGGTCCGGGTCTCGATCACCCCTATTTCAATCACGAACAGCGTAAACTGGGTATGGGTAGTATAACTACTCATGCTACTAGATAAACTATTATATGTGATACTCCAACTCAGTATGGATCTGCTCTTAGACTGGAGCAAGGTAAAGTACTGATGGTGGTGGATCCCGATCATCTGGAACAGGGTTTCTATCCGGAAATGAGTACACTTATGGGGTATTCTAGTTATGCCTTTGCTTCTCCTGCACCTTAGGGATATGGTCCTAACTATGGAACACCTGGTAGGACCATAGGTATGTGAAAAATCCCGGAACATCACTTCTAGTCAAAACCCTTACCCTGCCACTAGCCTAAGCCTATGAAAAAGTACGCCCTTCCAGTACCCATTGAAAGTTCAGAAGTTCAGCTCTTTGTCAATACGAACCTACCCTGGCTTGCTTACCTTTCTTGCTTTCGCTCCGCACCCCTTACCTTGCAGCTAATAAATCGAATCTATGACATTCTAATTAGATAGAGAAATACGGTGGCAAACTGGAATGAGAACAGCAAATCGGACCTTACCTCTTGCCTTAATCCCCTTCCTCCAGAAAAGTCGCCATTGAGTTCCCCTTCAGAGAGATGGAGAACTCCTAAGTTCTAATACATTCCTCAATCCAACGAACGAGAGTTTCTGGGAAGCCTACAATCCTTAGAACAGTCAAGAGAAAGTCCCATCGCACTGTGTAAAAAAAAAAGCTTTCTGAAGGTCTACTTTTAGTGCACAACGAGGCATACCTTTAGGGATGTGTGATAATTTCTCATAAGCTCCTCAGCAAGTCCAATATTATCAAAAAATTCTACGCCCCTCAACAAAGGTGGTTTGCTGTCTTCCAACAAGCAGGGGTAGAGAGGCGATTGGCAATCATTTTTTCAATGTCCTTTACGATAGTCTTAGAACAAGAGATAGGTCTATAGTCCCTTAACGAGGTAGGATTGGGATAGGAATAAGAGCAATGGCAGTAGTTACCACTACCTAAGTAATTTCCCAGAACTTAAGAAAAATTTGACAGCCGGCTTAAATAAGTTTAAAAAAAGAGAAGAATTAAAAAACTTTGTTTCTCATTGATGCTCTTTGTTTTTACAAATATTTATTATGCAGTAGATGCTTGATACAAGGCAAGATTACACATAACGGTAAAAAGAGGATTTGGTTGATGTTGTCATGATTCCATATTTGGTTATGATTGATTCTCCTTGACTTGTGCTGATCTGATTTCCATATCTGATTTGCATGAGCTGTATTGCAGTAATGTTTAGGATTATTCTCTGATACGCCCCCGCAAGAGGGAGGCTCCATCGGAGACACCAATCTTGGATCGAAGAAGCGGAAATCGTTCTCGAGAGAGTGGTTTGGTTAAGATGTCAGCCAACTGATCATGAGTGCTCACATGGGATACTTGAAGAAGCCATTTGTTGACATGATCCCGAACAAAAGTGAAGATCAATGGCAATGTGTTTCATGCGGGAGTGGAAAACAGGATTTACACTGAAATGAGTAGGACCAATATTGTCACACAGAACGACAGGCCTTTACTGCAAAGGGACACCAAGTTCAGTGAGAAGTGATTTAATCCAAGCGAGCTCGGAGGTGGCATGAAAAAAAGGTTTGGAATTTTTTATTGAGAAGGAGACCGTGGTGAATGGTATGCTTGAGGTATTGGAAAAGACGTTTAGTAGGTAGGGACCCAGTGAGTAGAACTAGGTTTGTGCATGAACTGGGCAAGCTTGTTCACAGCAAATGTAATGTCAGGGCGAGTGAAAGCCCATTATTGTAAGGCCCCAATCGTGCGTCGATATTCTGTGGCATCAGCAGGTGGGGAGCCATCATGAAGTTGCAGTGAGCCAGTGGTAGTGGAGTTTGAACTTCTTTTGCACCGTCCATGGAGCTACGGTGGAGAAGATCTCTGATGTATTTGTGCTGAGTAAGAAAGAGACCATATTAGGTTGGCAGCACTTCTTAACCAAGAAAGTAGTGGAGTGGATTTCAGGGAGAACGAATTAGCAAGCCGTCTGATGATGTTATGAATAATATTAGGGTTACTACCAGTAAGGATCAAATCATCAAGATAAATATAATATAAACTAAAAGGTAAAGAATAGATCCATTATGGCGATAAATGAAAAGGGAGGGGAATCCATCAAGTTTTGGCTCGCAATAAAGCTAGGGTCCTGATCGAGCAACTAGTAGTCCTATCTATCCACCTCTCCAAAGACAATATCTTGAGTACCTATGATGGTGACTACATCTGCTAGCATGTGATGTTTGGACATAAAATCGAGTCCTTGTAAATGGGCAAAGCCAGGTGCTCTTATTTTACAACGGTAGGGACGATTGCTTCCATTACTGACCAGAAAGACACCAAATTCTCCTTTAGGTGCTTCAACTGCGGTATAGGTAGAAGAAGCTGGTACGGAAAAACCCTCTGTATAAAGTTCGAAATGGTGAATTAAGGATTCCATGGATAGTTTCATTCGACATCGTGATGGAGGACATAGCTTACGATCATCGGCTTTGATCATGCCACTAGGCATTTGATTAAGACATTGCACAATGATCCGAACACTTTGTCGCATCTCTTCGATACGAATACAGTAACGATCATAGCGATCTCCCCTGGTACCTACTGGTACGTCAGGATCCGATTGGTCATGAACATCGTAAGGTGCTGCTCTTCGCAAATCCCAGCATACCCCTGAACCTCTTAACATTACACCACTGAATCCCCAATCCTTTGCTTGCTGTGCAGTGACAGTACCAATATCCACTAATCGTTGTTTCCAGATACGGTTGCCGGTTGACATCTCTTCTAATTCGTCGATACGAGAAGAAAATTGTTGTGTGGAGGAATCAATATCTCGACATAAGCCAAGAGGCAGATCTTGTGCCACTCCACCTGGTCGTATGAAACTGGCATGCATCCTGGCTCCCGAGACTCTTTCATAGAATTCCAACAATTTCTCCCGCTCCTCAAAAGCCCACAGGAACGGAGTTGATGCTCCCACATCCATAGCATGAGTAGTTAAAGCAAGTGAATGATTTGAAATTCGAGTTATTTCACGGAATAAAACTCGTATATATTGAGCTCGTAATGGTACCTCGCAATTCAAAAGTCTCTCTACGGCTGAAGAATGAGCGTGTTCTTGGGCCATCATAGAAACATAGATAGGGTCGACGACGGAACGAACAACGAAACTTTACGACAGCTTTTTCGTACACGTTCACTTGCATCACATACACAAGTGCTCTCTGAACCGTGCAATAAGGTCACCCATAACACGGCTCTCCCACTTGAGTTACCTTAGCCCCAGGCCATGCTATTCCATAATATTGGAAAAATGGCAGCGTAACAACTAGTATGGAAAGCAGGTCGCCTTTTGAGGGGGGGAAAGCGTTTCAATAGTAGCCCCACTTCCCTCTTTGCGACCTCATCACTTCAATTCAAGCGCAAACCCATTTCTTAGTCACCGGGTGGAGCGCATCTTTGGTATAGCTTTTTTAGGTTATGCAATAGAAGGGGGGCGTGCGCTTTCATTGAAGTAGGGCCTTTGGAATATGAGTAGGGCTCCTAGGTGGCGCGTTCGTGGAGGCAAACCGAAGGAAGAGCAAAAAAAAGGAGGGTTGGGTGCTTGTGGGGCGAGGCCACCCGGCCTCGAATAGGAGGGAACTTCGCTATGGATCCCCCCTGTTTACAGAAATGAATGGATCAGAAGGGTTCTATTTCTGGGCCGGACAGGAGGTGAAGACCATAAGAGAAGATTGCCCTCCTGGTAAGGAAGAGGGGAAAAAGGTGCTGTCATCTATCGCCTTTCCCGAGGTCTTGGAAATCCAGACCGGCTCAGAGAATCACTGGCGCTATTTAGCCCTTCGTTTCGCCAACAAAGAAGTAATCCTTGACTATTTCCCATTCCTTCCCCGCTGAACCGCCTCTGACTTTGAGCTTGGTCCCTTCCCTTTCTATAACATACCCAGGCGCCCTGATTTCCAATCACTAAGAAAAAATCAATAGCAATCAAAGCCCTATCGTTGTAAAGCTTCGTCTGTTATTTTTCTGGCCCCAGGGGAGTTTACTTTACCCACTCCCCAGTCTCCCGCACTGCTCAAATAAGTGTGCGACTCCGTATGAGGACCTCTTTCCCTTCTGCCCACTCTCCGTTCACACGGTTCTCAAAGCAGAGGAGGAAGGGTGGGCAGAAGGTACCACGAGCCCTCTGTCCCACACATCTATCCAGAAGCAAGTGTAGTTCACCGGTTCCACCGAATGCTCCTATCTCTCGGCAAAGATCGTATGAGTGTGCAGTTATGCTTCAGATGCTTCGCCATAGAATAGATCGACCCAGTTCCCGTTCTTTTCCGGTGCACTCGCTTTATATCTCCGACACACAAGGAAGGACGCGGTGGGAAGGAAGCAGCCCTAGCCTCTGTCCGGCCGATCATTCCGCTGGCATCTCGCATTCACGCCCCCGTTTGACTGCCGCTCGGGGATGCAGTTGTAGATACGGTTAGTCTTAGTGGGGCGTTGGCTCCACCTGTTATCTCCTTCTACGACATGCTGTTGTCGTCGCCATATTCCATATGTCACTTAGTCATCTCTGCCTCGCTGCGGGTCAGCACCTCCGAAAGAAACGGAGGACTTCATTCAGTGACCCCGCGATCGCCCTCTGAACGATCAGAATAAGGTAAAGCTTGAAGATAAGTTTTGTACTCTATTAATTTCTCAGTCCCTCTAGTCGGGTGGGCGCCGGCCGGTCTTTCGACCAGATCCCCCTAAAAACCGTACGTGCGGGTCTCCCCGCATGCGGCTCACGCCATTCGAGGTGGCCCAGCCCAGCATTCATTCGCAAATCCTGTAGTGAAATTGAGACTGCTCGACCTCGGAAGCTAATTCGCGTGTCGGCAGCCCTGTCTGTCGTACCCTTGACTCTATCTATTCATTGAATTTGCTTTATTTTCTTACTCCATATCCCTCCAAGAATTAATGAACTTCCCTTTACTCCATAGGGCCTTCTCTAATAGGGAAAAGCCTTCCATTTCTGTCAAATGACCCGGCCTCCCCTGGCTCTTCCACCGTCCGGGCTCCCCTTTCTTCCCTATGCTATGCTCCCCCGGCGCAGGCCTACCACGCTTCGCGCCTGCGGCGTTTTCGCCAGACGGTCTTTGCCAGTAGTGCCATCCTCCCCGCTGGCTGTATGGGCGGGTTGTCCCTCGCTGCTGCGTTCTGTCTGTTAGGCTATGGATTACAGGAACAAATGTAGTTGAATGAAACAGCAGGCGGGTTACACGTTCCACTGTGCCGAGATGTGAGGTGCAGGTGGTGATGATCACCCCGGGGTATGCGCTAGCGCCCTTGACTGGCACTCCAGAACCCGCCAACGCTCGTGAAAACCCGGGTCGGTCGGTCCTCCATTCATCCGACCGGAGGTGTGGATAACGAGGCCACCTTCACAACCTTCTCCCTTCTGTCCCTATGTTGTAGTAAGGTAGGGCGGTTCGCTTGAGTTGCTCAACCGCCCCTTAGCCCGGTGCTCATAACGCGCTACGGAACCTCCACCGTGCCGGGGGACCAAGCAGGGCATAGCTAGCGGCATAGGAGCCGACTCGGCGTCAACGGCTTCGTGCCGCACTGGAGTGATCCAATATGTGGTTCCGCGCGTTCCACCACTTCTCCGTTCATTTCTAATACTGATCGTGAAACACCATGAGCAGCAGGATGTTGAGGTCCGAAATTCAAAGTGAAATTTTTTATTTGCCTTTTCCTAGTCGTCATGGGAAAGAAAGGCAGAAATAAGAAATATATTATTCCCTGAGAGCTTGTCTAATACCACCAGTACCAGAAATGCATCTCCTTCGCCCGCGCGAGATATTTCTATGCCAGCGGGGAATGTGAATACCGGCTCTGCTATGAAAGACAGACTCTTTCATTTGGCCGGTATTCCCTAATGAGTGGCTTTAGGAGATTAGGGTCCCCCTACAATTCTCCACCCATCCGCGGAGGGTTTCCGTATCCGTCTCCGCGGGGATCTCCAGATCGTAAGACATTCTCGCCTTCGGGGCACTTGAGTTTCCGGCCCAACCGCATCCGCGGGCTTTTTCGATCCTTCCCACATTTCGACTTGGACTCCTTTCCATGAATATGAAAAGGATTTGATATTGCCCTTGTGGTCCATGATTAAATCTTTCAGGATGTCCACATAGACCCTTAAAGCACACACTAAGTATACCCAGTATAGAAATAATAAAACTACAAATGCATACAGCAGATTTCTTTTATTAATATTAATGTCTGACAAGAATTGCGAAAGCTTACTGAATTGATCCAGTGGAGACATGATTGATTGAGACAAAAAAATTCCCTCCAGACAGAAAGAGACTGATTCCTGTACGAGTAGTTAAGAACTAAAGAATGTTGCGTGGTTGTTGACCAACAAAAAGCATGAGAGTCGAAGAACCTGAATCTTCAATTTGGCATAGTGGAAATGCCATAAAGCACGAACCAAGATACATAATACGAAAACCAAAAGCCGTTTGACATCATGATGTGAGTCAATTAGAATAGGTGTAACTGGGTCTTGAGATCCTAATTGCCATGGTTTCGCTGCATCACAAGGAGCCATTGTGAGAAATAGTAATTTGACTAGAACAAGCATTTTCTTTGCTTCATTCTTTAACTGCTCTGCTGCTGGCCGAGTAACTCCTTGCTCTTTTTTGTGATGGCATGCTTCTTTAATTCAATCTTGAAAGATTGAGCCTGTCTTAAGTTATCGTGACTTACCTCATATATCTCTTACGATATTTCAACTTAAGGGCCGGCCCCAGTAGGCTTTTACGGTTATAGATAGAAGTAGGAAAGGTCAATGAAAGCCTACGTTAGCTAGGTTGGCTGCTGCTTGGCAATCGGGTGAGCGAGTTGAATCAGAATCCGCAAGATAAGCAATTTTAGCCGAACATTAAGTAGGTGAACCAGAGCAGGAAGAAGGAGACTTTGGAGAAGAGAGACATCTTCCTTTAGCCGAAGGTTCCGTAGGGGAAGTGGAATCCGTGGAGCTAGTTTCATCAGAAGCAAGTACGGCAGCCGCAGTGGATTATGAAGATTATCTTTATTCTTAATCTCCTCGTTTACCAGGAGAAGCATCTGGGCGAGTTGACTACTATGAAGTAGCAGCTTCATCAGAAGCTGCATCCTCTGTTGATTTCACAAAGCCGGTACTGTTCTTTCTTCCAAGAGTTGCTTGGCTACTTGACCGAGAAGGTGGTGAAGGAGATGGAATCCGCTTGACCGATAGGGCCCTTTGGAGATGAAATAGGTGGAGATCAAGGTACTAAGGAGACGAGAGGAGATGATTGAACGGAAAACTCTATAGAAGTGGGTTAAAAGAAGTCTATTGTGAAGTAGGCTTTTTTTACAGTCTATTTTGTGTCTGGGGCGTAGTTTCTTGCATTCTATCCCGGCAGCTTATGATGAACTAAGTGCCACAGCTGATTCAATCTCAATAGCGCGGGAGTTCGCCGAACAGAGCTCTCCTAACAATCCAAAATAATCTTTCTTGATGGTTCCCCACCCTTTGATTGACCGGGTTTACAATTGGTTGGCCTTTCCTTCGGCTTGTAACAAACGCTCTCAGAGGCCTTGATCCTTTCTGTAGAAATGGAGATTTTCTTTCTCGTACTCGCCCGTACTTGAGACTCTTTCTCGGCTTGACAAAACCTATCTTTCTTACCGTGCAAGCCCTTGCTCGCTTTGAGAAGAGGAATTGGAACTTCTTTTCTTTATTTGCCTTTACTTTAGCCTTGCTTATTCAATTACTAGCTTGCTAACTAGAACAATTCCTTACGTGAGCTACTCAGACGGATTGGACTTCAACCGGCCTAAAAGCAAAGATAAGAAGTGGCCTATTCATTCCCCAATAGATCAGTATATCGCCCCTTCCCTGAGGAAGGCACGGGAGCACCCCCTTAATGAGATCTTGAGCTTGACTCATCGATGGAAAATCTATCTTTCTACTCTTTATCGCCCCGCCTAACATCTCTCATTCCTTTTCACACCCCTTTCGCGGCCTCACCTTTCTAATTACGTATTTTATTAGAAATGAAATGTGTCTTCTTTCTTGCTCTTCGCCGCCTACATCGACGGAACTTCTTCACTCAAGTCCAGATCTGCTTTGTCGCGTTCCTCCCCTTCTCCTTCACTGACTAGACTCGTGCCCACTCCACTGTCGATGAAGAATGTTTTGAGCCCTTGGTATGTCTTTGGCATTGGCAAAGGACAAGGATTTGAGAATAGATCTAGCTCCTTCCTCGTCATTAATATGTTTG
>MKEJ01039582.1:0-12038 GCA_001753735.1 Embelia ribes
GATTACAGCACTCAGATGAATAAATTACATCATTATACTACTTCAGTACAGTATAAAATTGTTGTACAATCATTCTACAGTAATGCTACAGTGTTGGCTGAAAATAGGGGCCTTATATATACCCATATAAGTCGACTTATTCCCCTGCAGAAGGCAATTTCTAGAACTCAACTCTTTAACAATTAGGCATTAATACTAATGCCTTACTACACCAACCCTACATACTTCCAAACACCAATCTTTGCACTACGCATCGATATATAATACTTAATAATAAGGTTACGACTATAATATACTCTAATAAGATACCAACATACATATGGATAAAGCTACAACTACTCGTTCAATATGCAGCACGTCTACATACTTCAATACTTCTATAAATATATAAAAACTTCGTACTTTGTTTTACGATACATCTTGTATTTTTGTTATAAAATAATGCAATAATAATAATATTATATGCCTCGATAATATTACCATAAATGTGAAAAATTCACTCAGAATTTTCGGGATGTTACATATTTAGGGCGGGCACAAGAGTTAGGAACCAAGGGTCACTTTGTGCTAGTTATTTGAACTTCTATGAAAGGCTTGCACAAGTTCTTATTGTTAAATATCTTAAGCTCTGATTGAATGGAAAAGCCTTCATCTCGGAAGAAAATATGTTTATCATCTTGGCCATGAAGTGTCAGTGATGCAAATTAGTAATAAGATATTTAGCATATCTTTTAATAAGTAAGGATATTATTTAGTTGACAAACTTCAAGTTAAGATTTGATTTGATTTTTCATTTAGGAATATTCTAGAAGATTTACTTTCTATCTTAGAATTTCTTAGAAGCCTATATATATGGCTTATGATGTAACTTTTCATTACAAGTTGTGTTATGAGAATTTATTGAAAAGTGTAGATCTCTTTATGTTGTGTGTTGGATACCAAGATTTCTTATGTTCGTTTTTATTAAAACGTACCACTTTGATCATATTGAGTTAAAAACGATCAATCTCTTATTTGGTATTATTTCATTTCAATATCTTCCTACATCAATATGGTATCAGAGCACAATATCGATTCAACCCCAATTTGAGAAAAGTCTTAACCGGAGTGGAGATCTCCAAAAGTGGTTGAGGTAAATCAATTTGGTTTTAAACTTTGTTTGGATTTTTGGTATCAAAGTAATGGATGAATTCAAAACATAAAAATAAAAGTAATTGAGCCGTAGAAGAGAGAGGCAATTGCAGAAGCTAATAAAACCTAATAATATATGGGGTTATTTGCACTGATAATCCCCAAAAGTTTCGGATATATTTAAGGAGACTCTTAAACTTTGGAAAAATTAAAATTGGCGCCCCTAAAGTTTGAAAAAATTTTAGAAAATCCCTATGGTTTTGAAAATTATAAAATTTCCCCTAAATTTGAAAGTTATAGATTGAACTCTTCAATTTGGAAATTTTACTAAAAGGACCCTGAAGTTGAGATTTTCACAAGAAAGCCATGGGGGTAGAAATATTCTACAATAATATATTTTTCTCACACGTTGCAAAGTGACTGATAAAATTTGCAAGTTCATTATCGATCATGGTTTTTTTGCTAATTATGTGTCTTAAGGTATGGTAGAAAAACTACAATTATTAGCATGGGAACGCTATACTCGTATTTTGTTGACTTATCTTATAAGACAATGAAATAATGTTTATTTCTATTTTATTTTGGAAAAGTATATTTGGGTGAAGTAATTTATGATGTGCTTGATATAAAAGCATTGTTATCTATTATTTGGAAAAATTTGGCAATTGGACAATGATATTTTTTATAGTAAAACAAGCAACATGTACACATTTTATTTTGATGGAGTTAAAACTATACTTACTTCAAAATATAAAAATTTCTACTGTGTCCAAAAAAGAAGGGAAGATGAAACTATTATCTCTAGCCAAATATTTTTGGTTGAAGCAAAAGAAGAAAAAATTGAATTGGAAGCAATCGGTAAAAACCCTTTGAAACCTAATTCCGTTAACGATAAAATAATTGATGGTAATAAATTTTCAAAGGCTTCTTTGTATTTCGATGATCCTTATTTACAGATTTTGGAAAAAGAAATTGATATTGATTACTTGAGGCTAAAAGACGGCGAAATTGAAAGTAATTAGTGTTTGAACAAAAAAGAACTTGGTAAGATGCATTTCAAGTCATGAACAAACTATGTTGATCCTTTTAAACTATTAGATGATTTCTTTAACTTGTGTACTAATAAATTTATTGGGGTGACTCTATCAAGAAGTATGTTATGGGATTATCCGAATAAAAAAAAGAAAAAAAGAAATTAAGAGCATGTTGGTAAAATCGAAAGATCAAGTTCAAGTTTGATGATATTATGTTTGCATATGAAATTGTTCATGAAAATTATCAAACCTACTTTATATAGACTAGCCTTTATGTTTATTCTAATATTTGGTGGATGATTGAACTTCAAGTCCTCGCTTTGTTTGAAATTTTAAAGTTTGAGGTCAGAATGTTTTAAACCGGTTGAGAATGATACAGATTAGTAATAAGATATTTAACATATCTTTTAATAAGTAAGGGTATTATTTAGTTGGTATAGTTTATGTTAAGATTTGATTTGATTTGTTATTTAAGAATCTTCTAAAAGATTTAGTTTCTATCTTAGAATTTCTTAGAAGCCTATATATAGGGCTTATGATATAACTTTTCATTGAGAGTTAATATTATGAGAATTTATTAAATAGTATGGATCTCTTTGTATTGGGTATTGGATCCCAAGATTTCTTTTATTCGTTTTTGTTAAAACATGTCCCTTTGATCGTTTTGGGTTAAAAACGATCAATTATCCTTTGAATAAACAATTGTATTCGTGGGCTCGTAATTTAAGAAATTATCAATACATATTTTTATGTTTGTTCCGTCGCAGATATATCGAAATACCTCCTATATTTATTATTATATGAAAATAATTACGTGTTATTTTCCAACACTTTACACCAAAATACATCAAGAGAATATAAATGAAGCTAATCACATATCTGATCTTATACAAATTGATCCGAGCAGCTTGTAAGTGTGAATAAAAAATTAACCGAGTAATGATGATTAATTAAAAATCTAACCATTATATAATCATATTTCATTATAAGTTTTCCACTTATATCACTTGAGAATGCGACATTACCAATGAAAATCAATAATCGAAATACAACTATCCATGATGTGGAAAATATGTCCGGTGTTAGATTAGATAGATAGATTAGGGTCTAGAATAAAATAAAAACCCACAAGGATAGATTTGTTATTTATATCTCATTTTAAATTTGAAAATTTATTTTTTGACTTTTACATAAAATTATATGTTTGATCAAACCATCCAATTATTTGTCACATGAAGGATTACAATTTTACATTTGACATCATTTTCATAACCGTAACTATTTACCCTAAGTCATTTCTTGTTCGCTATAGTAATGGACGAGTTGATAAGACACATTCAAACCAAAGTGTCGTGGTGCATATTATTTTTTGATAATATAGTTTTGGTTGACGAGGATAGAGCGGATATAAATGACAAATTGGAATTGTGGAGACATACTTTAGAATTTCATGGTTTTAAGCTCAATAGGTCAAAAATTAAATATATAGAGTTTTGTTTCAGTGGACGACATATAGTGGATTCAACTGTGATTAATTTAACTGAGGAGGTGGTACCAAAAACTAACCATTTTGGATATTTATGATCAATTCTTCAAAGCAAAAGTGGGATAGAAAGATATATTAATCACAAAACCTAAGTAGGATGGATGAAATGGAGAAGTGCATCTAGAATTTTATATGACCGTAATATGCCTCTATGGTTGAAAATAAAATTTTATAAGACCGCGATGCGATCAACTTTATTGTATGGAAGTAAGTGACAGACTATTAAGAAATAAAATAAAACAAGATAAGTGTAATATAGATGCGTATATTGAGGTGAATGTTTAATAAGACTATAAAAGATAAGATTAGAAATGAAGAAATTCAAATTAGGTTAGGAATGATATCAATTGAAGATAAGCACTTATAAGAAAGAGACTTGTAAGTGCACCGGTTAAAAAGTGTGAGAATATTGAAGTGAAAACGGACAAGAAAGACATAGATAGATTTATAACTATAAGGATACAAATGTTACAAAATGACATATATATTATAATGTTAAACCAACAAATGGCTTTCGATAGGAATGAGTTGCGTCGAAAAATTCACGTTAACGACCGGATATAATGTTTTATCTTGTTCCATTTAGTCTATTCTAATTTATTAAGATTTTCAAGACTTGAATAATGATGATAATAACGGTAATTGTTTAGTTCCCCTTGTTTGATAATTTTAAAACCAATGCCTATTTAGAATCCATATTTGTTGAATGAAATATAATATTATTTAAAAAGTGGTTTTCTATTTTTTAGTGATGATAGAAAAACAAGAAAAGTAAAACATAAGAAAATTTGTCAGAAAATGACAGTTCAATTGTATGTGTAGTAATATTACTATTTAATTCACTTTCGATTAAAACTGTATGCTGCAGTGTATTGATTTTTAACTAGCATAGAAAACGAATAAAATTGACCATGAGCAATTAATTTTGTTATCTAATGGCTACTTACGCGCAGTTTGGGATTACTTTTAATTTTCTATCCGATTCTACTTATTTTTCTTGAAAATCATACCATGTAGTGTTTAGTAAAAATGAAAACAATTGCTTTTAATAATTTACTTATGTTTTTCTAAGTGTACTTTTAGAAATAGTTTTATGGGTACATTCAAAAGTTATTTATGTTTTTTTATATATTTTTTAATTGCTATAATAACCTTAATTATAGTTAACCCATTCATACTTATTTTTGTCTTTTTACAATAAAAAATACAATTTTATCAAACATCACACCACTTATCCAAGCAATTTTTAGAATTATTTACTAAATACTAGAATTATATATATTTTTAAAAATCAATTTTTAAAAACAATTTTGAGAAACATAATTTAAAACTTACCAGCATTCTCAAACTAAGCCTTACTTAATCCCTTCATTGATCAATGCATTCTTTGTTTGGGTAACTAATAGTGGCAACATTGCTATCCCATTTCCGCATCTGGTAGTAGTGCAACTCATGCAACGTTTGTTGGTTGTAACAAAGAAGCTTGAAAACTATTGAACTAGTACTTAAATGAAGGATTGGAATTCTATACCGTTGGTATTGTGTTGCTTTGTGCAAAAAAATTTATTTATTCATTTGATAAATTTAACTAATTTATAAATATTGCAGTAGTATTTTTGAAAATATATTTGGAATTAATTTATACTAATAATAGTCTAAACAAAATCTGGTACAAAAACATTTTATTTTCTACCTCCAAACAAATTTTAAAAAATACTACCACTATCTTTATAAATTACCTCAATTTGTCACCCTAATCATTTTGAATATATATATATATATATATATATATATATATATACTTATTAAATAACAGCTCAAAACAATACACTAGAAATTGTATAGAATTCCAATCCTTAAATGAACTTTATAAATGCAACACAAAATCACAAGTCATTATAGCAAACAAAATGAGAATGCAATTCTTCTTCCTTCTTATTCTTTCACTGCTCACATTTCCAATATAATCCAGTGCAATATAAACCAAGTCTCACTCACTGATCCTTGGGTTGACACACTCAAGGGCCATTCTCTCAAATCCTATATCCTCACTCGGCTCGACGAGAAGACAGATCCTAGTGCTAGACATGAGACTAGAGATGGGTACTTAATCTGTCTCGCGTTAGGGACGCGTGTGTAAGTCATCCCAGTGTACATTGACACTGAGAGTAACCTAACTTGGGTCTCTTGCAGAAACCTACAGAGAACCAGTTTTTGTCTATTTCACTGCAGCATGATAGCCCCTATATCCTATGATCACATTTGAATGCCCTAATGTTTGTCCTAGGAATTAAAAACAAAGGCAATGGTATAGGTATAAAAAAAACATGTATAGAACTTGTAAAAATTAATTAAGTAATTGTATTATGTCAATTGATCTTTTCCTTTAAGCATAATCAATACCCGAAATATTTTCGCATAAGAATTAGTACACTTGCAGACAGTTGATGATTGTGTGGTACATGACTGTTTTCACCAGAATCATTTCAATAAAAAATTTAATTGCCTAACTTTGATGTGTAAAAGTTCTAGATTATTAGCGTAACTAAATTGTAAGGCTAATGAACAAAATGATCATCTCTAACATAGATGATCACCTTTTCCCAATAAACTACAGTTCGGCCGCATTGTTATAGCATCTATAAATTTCTAAGTTTGATAATCAATGCCCAAAGTAGAACATGTATCCCAATAATTCAGTGATTTATAGAATCATTAGTACCAGAAATGTGCCTATCATTGCAATTGTTTCGAGAAAATAAAATTAAATGAAATCGAATTAAAACAAAATTCCAATTTTGAATGGTAGAATAGATACTAGCTACGTCATTCAATTTACATTCAAAAACATTTTCATGACTGTAGTTTGCAAAAAAAATACACACACATAGATAATAGAAGAGACGCAAAAAATAAAAAAGATGAATGGTTACTAAATAATGCACCAAAACATTGATAAATAATAAAGGGGTAGAAACTTGCACAAATTATAACTCCTATTAGTACAAAAGAAGTTGCTGCTACTTTCGTTCTAATTACGATGTGTGACTACATAATTTTTGACAAGTGGTTGCTTAGTTTTTTGACAAATAGTTGTGTAGTCTTCTGACACTTGTTCCCATCAATTTAATAATTAAAGTCAATGAAAGAAAATATTTTAATCAGTTGAGCAACCACATCCATATATATATATAAATAGTTTTCAATAAATTTTTAAAATATTATCCTAATAAGTTTATATTTTTAGAAGTATTATCATAATAAGATTACCACCAAAATCAAAACTAACTTAATAGACCTTCAAAACATTATTATAGAGTGAATCCTAACAGATTAAAAAAGGTTGAAAAAAAACAAAATTAGAAGGTATCATAATATTATGAAAAATTAAAACTAATTAAGCATAGCAATTAAAATCTATGAAAGAAAATATTCCATCAATTGAGCAGTCACGTCTATACATATACAAATACGTTTCAGTCAATTTTTAAATATCATCATAATCAATTTATCTTTTTAGAAATATTATCATAATAAGATTACCATCAAAATCAAAACAAACCTAATAGACATTATATTTTTCTTTAGAACAATATTAAAGGGTGAATCCTACCAAATTTGAAATCACAAAATAAAGAATGAAAAAAATAAAAGTAGAAGATGTCATAATATTATGAAAAATTATAAGTAATAAAATTTAAGAGAATATAATTCCACCAAACCTAAATTTCTTTTTAAAAAAATATCATTATTCTATATTAATTTATTTGAAAAAATAACTATAATAGAATTCAACTAAAACTAAATTTTTTAAAACATATAAAACATATAATGATAATACATATACAAAAACTGACTCTTTGTACTGAGACAAAAGGATAAAAATTATAATTTAAGAAAAGGTAAAATATTATTTATGTTGTAAAATTATAAAAAAGTTGTTCGTTCAACTATTTTTAATTATTTGTGACAAATATTCTCATAATTAATTGACACGTATCCCATCAATTTAAAAGTATTACAGAAAATAAGAATTATCATAATACAACTCCATCAATTCTACACTTCTTGAAAAATAGAATGTAACGCCACGTATCATATAGCAATATCGAGTACATCACTATACGAAATAACCTGAATAATTCAACCAAACGAATTGTTGGATATATGGTACAAATCTCCAAATACAACACGAAGTCTCAAATAAGCTTTATTAACATGTTTTATGGTCGTACAATACACAATATTAGAAATGATAAATGGTCTAAATAAAATATAGAAAGCTCAGAAATCAACGATACATTCTCGAGTAAGTTTTGACCTATCTTATTTCAAATTCCCCGATTCCCAATCCCCAATTCTTCTTGACATTTTCATGCAAAAGATAGTAGAAAAACCAACCAAGCAGGTACGGTCAGAATGATTTCCAGTCCATTGAAAAAATGACAAATATGTATATGCAACTATCAAAGTATGAAAGTAAATAATACCATTCCAATACTATAATAAGAAACTATTAAACTATTATCTCATCTCGTTCAACCTATGCATGTATAAACATTTTATGGAATACATAAACTATCAAAATTATAACGTCTCAAAAATTTGTGAATTTTGTCGCTTAAATAAATAATATTATTAAATATGTATTAATGATATTATTTATTATAGCTCGTAAAAAAAAATTGTTGTGAAATATTGTGGTGAAATATTATACAGTGTATGATTTAATGTTGTACCAGAGCAATATTTTGTCATATTTCCACCCACCTATATAACTGGCCCTCCTATCACTTTTCCCATTTCTTTTTCTTTCTTTCCTCATTTTCTTCGCTAGCAGAGGGAGACGAAAGGGAGAGGGCCAAAATTTTCGACCTTTAAGGCTCGTGTTTGTCATCATTGCTCGGATGCGAGATATTTTTACATAATCGGATTCCTAGTCACGTGGAGATCATTTTGAGGTAGGTCTCGTTTTCTACCGTGCTCATTTTTGTTACCTTATTTTGCGTGTCTCGTTCATACGTAAAAATAAAATTGATATATTTATTCTTCGTATTGAGTAGACCATTTTTTACTATGGATTCATATTGATCCGTTTTTGTTTGATAGATCAAATCGAGGGGAGAAGAAATGATGATTTGGGAGTTTTTGATGAGAGCTTGCAAGGAGCATTTTAGCGCTCTGTGAGGTACGAGTAGCCTACAAAATATGAATATATTTTAGGCGAGTCTCTAATTATGTGATTAGGGTATAAATTAATTGTTTTCTTTGTGAGTAATGTAATATTAAATTTTATGTGTTAAAAGTTAATATGAATGAATGAAAGTATGTTGAGTGAGTTTTAATATGAAATTCATATTTTTACATATTTATTTGATGTTAGTGAGCATTTGACATAATAATTATCATGTTATGTTAAAAGTGGATTTTTGATATTGATGCTTATCAAAGTGAAAAAAAATGTGAGTTTTTGACATTTTCAAGAAGTGAATCGTTGAGAAAAAATGACATTTGCGAGAAAAGTGAGTTTTTGTGATAAATTAGAATGAAACAAACTATTGAATTTAAAAGTGGATTTTAAAGTGAAAAAAAAATTATATTAATTTGTGAGTTGTATTGTATTGCGGGTTGAGTCATTTTTGCTTTCTTTTCGGGACCATGTTGCTATTTCATATAGTGAGAAAAATAAAGAGAAGCCTCGGCGCCTTACTATGACAGTCAAGAAACCTGATTAGGGATATACTATAATTGCATCAAGAGTGTTGACGGATTATAGCATAGCTTCTACGAGATAGTCGTATGATTTTTTTTATAAATAGTGAGAGACACTTATCCCAAATTTCTAGTGAGTTGTGAGTTGTAAGTCTTTGTGTGTGTGAGTACATGTGTGTGTTCGTGTGTTTGTATTGCATTGCATTACATTATTATTCTATAGCATAGATATTACACTTGCAAATATTGCACAACATCACTTATATCATCTTATTTTGGAGACTAACTCGTATACATCATTTTTTTACTTTTGTAGATACTTTTACTACAGGTACCGAGTCTAGTGAGCATCATCGTTGAGGGTAGCATTGCCTTATGTATATATTCTTGTTGGCATACTTGTATTTTGTTTTTTTTGTTGTAGCAGCCTCATATCATGTTGTAGTTATCTTTTAGAGGCTTAGTGGATTGTATTTATTTTTACGCCTTAAATTGCCAAACATGATTTTGTTATATCTATGATGTATTATTTTTGCGCCTTAAGTGGCCACTTATTGTAAACTGATATTCGCACCTTGAGTAGCCTTTTGTATTACATCCTAGTATTGCCTTAAATGGTGCTTGCTTATTTTAGGACAAGAACAGAATGTTATATATATATTTTCAGTATTAGAGCATTTAGCTCCATGTTGTTGTAAATAGCATATTTACTTAGTTATTGTGAGTTTATAAATATTTTATGTCCGTTGTTTTTGTATTTTGTTGCTCACTTTTATGTGGTTATATATAGAATGTGAGTTTAGCGGGTTGCAGTATTAGTATGGATTCCCTATTTTAATTTTCAAAACTAATAAAAAAATTTTATTCACTTTTACCTAAAAAGGAAATACACTCATCGTTCAAGGTTTTTAGAAGGTTCGGAGCTTGCCTCGGGTTTTCTAGGAATATTGGGGTGTGACGGGTTGGTATTAGAGCTTAACCAGGTTTACATAAAACTTGGTGGCTTGTGGGTAAACTCTGTGGGATTGAGAGTGTAGCTATGGGTTATGTGTATTGTGTACTTGTGTGTAGTTGTGTGTTAGGGAAATGCATGAGTTATAGTGTGGCATGAATAATGCATGATAGAATTTCTTGACGTTTCATATACGGGGTGTGCATATTACATATGAATTTGTGAGTTTTATATGCGAGTAGTGAGGTATTATAATGAGGAGTGAATTCTTTTATTATGAGGTGTTGTGTATTTAAGGCATTGGTAGTGAGACTAATATCTTCTTTTCTTGTTATTAAATGTATGAAATGATAGATGGCTCATGGTAGTGGACGAGGATGTAGACGAAGATGAGAGCGATGACCTAGTCGTGGCCATGGAGCCATTGCTCATAGGGGTCTTACCGGTGGACGTAGAGCAGAGGAGCGCGAAGCTATGCGCGCGAGGGCTAGAGAGGTGGAGATTCAGATTGCCGAAGGCATTCCTGAATTATCCGAGGGCAGTGATTACCGAGGTAGCCCAGACTGATACCATGGGATTGTTGCGAACTGTGAAAGAAGTTATATGTAATCTGATGTGTAGCATACATGGGGAGTCAAGGGCATCTATGGTCTAGATGCAGTTTCGAATGATGGAACTTTCGTCTTTACGAGGAGATAAGGAGGTTATTGTCACAGACACATGGCTTACTAAGATTAAGGGGTTCTTCAAAGCATTACAGATGGTCGATGATGATTTACGGTTGGCTACTTCACCATTTTATCTAATTAGGGAGGTGGCCGAATGATCGAAGGATTGTCGCGAGATTAGTAGGTCGGCGATGACAACTTGGGGAGCTTTTCGATGAACTTTCCTTAATGAGTTCTTCTCGGGTACTGTTCGGGAAAGAAAGTAAGTTGAGTTTCCTAATTTGATACAGAAGATGTTGATTATACTGCAGTATCAGCAAACATTTATGAGTCTTTCTCGTCATGCTCCAGAGTTAATATTGACAGAGGAGCTTTAGATCTAGAAGTTTGAGAGTGGACTACGTCATGCTATCCAGTTGATTGTGGTAGCGGGTATACATGAGATGTATGAGAAGTGTGTTTGTGTAGCTATGAAGGTTGAGATGAGTTATATAGATCATCGACGCGTGGTTGATGCTAGTCCTCCTCAGTCTTCCAACCAATCAGCAAGTTCTTGACCCATGTCTGAGGCGGAGATCTTTTTGAGTAACTGCGGTAGTGGTGGTGGTGGAGGCAGCGTGGTTAGTGGTTGGGGGTCTAGTGTTAGTGGTGGTGGGGATTGGAAGAGATCCTGCGATTCTTTCTCTATTCGTTCTCACGGGGGGCACTCTCAGCCTGCCCATCCTTCTTCTTCGAATACTACGAAATAGGGTTCGAGATGCTATAACTGCGGCCATTCTGGTCATCTTTTGCAAGATTGTAGGCAACCTCTGATATGTGTGGGGTAGAGGGTCATAAGTCAATGTTGTGTCCTTTTATTGTGTGTCGACGATGTGGAGTTAAAGGACACATGCAATCACATTATCCTGAGGGTTTCGTAGTATAGGGTATTTTGCGTGGGGTGGCTCAGAGATAGCTTAGAAGAGATCGTATATACCTCCTCCTACTTCTTCTAC
>MKEJ01039587.1:0-17885 GCA_001753735.1 Embelia ribes
TAAACTAATTCATTTGCTAGATTCAATACCATTTGTGAATTCAACTTGTATAACCAGTTCTTGGATTATGGTAATTCCGTTTTGTCAATGCTTTTCCTTGTAATTCATTCCTGTGGTTTTTTTTTTTTTTTTTAATTAAAGATAGCCTTTTGGCTTCTTTAAAGGCTTCAAATTGATCAATTGTCTTCAATCTATGTGGTTTTCGCCAGAAAGGGTTCTTTAGCTTTGAAAACTATAATATTTATGTATAACTGCATGAGTCAGTTTTTATATTCATTTTTTTCCCAATAACAAGGTCGATCTTTTTTGAGTGTTTTTTTTCCTCAATATTTTAGGCTTCTAACTGGGGAAAAGTGTTGAATGCATGTGAATTTATCAAGAGGGTTCTTTAATTATGTAGATAGCATTAAAATATAAGCCTTTCATGGGCCTACGACTTCTTGCGTAATGGCCTCTTTGAAACTAGGCTAGGATCTGATGAAATTATAGGAGCAATGTCAGACCAGTAGGCCCAAGTTATGCCTTTGATCTAGGAGCTTTTGTTTGCACTCGTTTTTCTTTTTGAATGGGCCGGGTCATCCAAGGTACAAAAGCCCGACCCTTCGGGTGTCTTGGCGATACAAAAGAGGATTTCCAATCACATCCCCCATCACTTAAAAGGCAATCCTTACCAAAGGAGGAAATGAATTGAAGACATAAAAAGATCATCATCTCCACGCCAATCATGAGTTTTACTCCATTCCTTTCATATATCGTCATGACGCCATTAATGCTAGGTTTTGAAAAAAAACTTTTCATGTCATTACATTTTAGGTCTGATTCGGATCCCTCCATTGTTTCCTTTTCCTTCTTGTACTATTGACTTATTTCTCTTTTCAGGACTTGGAGATGGCAATATCCCATTTGGATCTGGTGAAGGTACTTTGTATCTACTTTAATCTTGTATTTTCCCGTTTTAATCTTTTATGAAGAAAGCTAGTTTCTTTTATTTGTCGCTGTGCAAAGATGATCTGTTCCCATCTTTTCAGAGATTTTAGAAATGGGGAGTAACTTTTGTGTATCGTGGAATTATGTTGTGTCTTTTTCGATCTTGATTCGTTCCAATCAGCCCACCGATTAGAACTGGAAATTTTCTAATTAACCATTGTATTGATGTTGACATGGGATTTGATTACCATATTTTCTTCATGTTCAGTTTCTCTTGAAATTGATATTATTGGTGTTTAAAGTCGGAACTTGAATTTCTATAAGTTAAGGCTATGCATGTCCCCATTGCGACTTGTGGGTCACGGATTCGTCCTGTTGGAAACAAGAGTAAGGTTGCGTACATCAGACCCTCCCAGACCCCCGCAATGCGGGAGCTTTGTGCATTGGGTCATATATATGTGTATTGATATTGAAATGGTATTATAAGTATGCCCAATTATCTCGTTGCGATCTTCTTTCACTCCCTTATTTGTCCATTGAAACCCAAAAAATTGTAAGAATTGTTTAGGAGAAGCAAAGTTTGAAGGTCTTCTTATTGTGTCTTTGGACTGTTATTGTTGCCCGTTTATCTATAAATTTGTTTCAAATAACTCTAGTATCTTCTATCTGTTAACTTGCCAAATGGTCCTTTCCCTTGTGTCCATAGCTTTAAGAATCAGGGTAAATCATTTATGAATCACGGGATTCTCCTGGCTCATTTTCTTTCTTTGATTGTCTGCTGACTTAATATCAAAAGATAAGAACCAGTTTGGTTTGTTTTGGCATTTTATACAGAGTATGTCGTCATCTTGCTGTCGTATTGTTAACAAAAGCTTGCAAGGTATAAGAGGTTCCGGGATTTATCTGTGCATTCCATCTCAAAATATGAAAATGAAAGAATTATGTGTATGCCTTTAGAGTGTACATAATTTAGCAGTATACGTGTGCCTTTGAATGGTAATTGTCTGTATGCTGCATCAAGCTGTTTTTAAGTTGCGTAGTACTCTTTTCTCAGCTTGTATATGTATTAACCTGTTTCCATTTGGTTACTTTCCCCTAGTATCCGCTCATGCCTTCCTAAAACTAATTTGACCTCGAGTTCTAATCAAGCTTTGGTTCTAATCTTCAGCTGGTGCCGGGCCAACAGTAGACATTGAAAGAAATTTGGATCACGATGATGACCCTCTTGCTCTCACAACAGCAGATGCAGTTGCAGCTAATGGAGTACCTCCTTGGAACTGGAGAGAGAATCCTGGGGATGGTATTTTGTTTTGTCCTCCTTTTTCTTTCATTATGATGAGACATTTATGAGTTTCAATTTACAGTTGAACATAAATTACAGAGACACTACTCATAAATCGAATTATATCATCTTTTTGATATCTTCACTAAAATTATCAATGCAAATGTATAGGCTTCTTACCCTTTTGGCGTTTGAAGCTTGTTTTTGGTTTTACTTAATTTTTGTACCTCCACGCCAGGTGGTGAACGCAACACCAACTGTGCTGGGAGGGTCATAACAGTCAAGTGGGGTGTGCATATCAGGAGAATTGGTATCGATGGAACTGCAGAGGCAATCAAAGAGGCTATCAAGTCTACATTTCACTTGCGTACTAACCGAGCATTTTGGCTGGTAGATGAGTTTAATGTGACTCGCAGTTTTGACAGGAGTATGCCTTTGGGCGATTACATTCTTCACGTTGACGAAGGTATCATTAATGTGATAGCCTTGAGACTTAATATATATCTGAAATTTCATTTGTACGCTAAGGTGTTGATTTTATTTTATTTTATTTGATGCAGGAATCTCGATCAAAATGTGCCTTTATGATGAGTCTGACCATATGGCGGTCCAAACAGTGGACAAAACTCTGTACTCTGAGGATCATTTTCGGGATTTCCTTACTCGTAATGGCTTTGCGGGTTTGAGGGAGATTAATGGATATTTAACCTTCGATACCTTGAATGATCTCCGACCTGGTGCAATGTATCAGGGGGTCAGAGTTTGACTACCAAAGCTTCTTTACCTTTTGGACGCAGCGGGATCAAAATGGCCATCTCAGTTTTCTTTTGCTCTTTTTTGGGGAAACTTTCTTAGACTGCCGTCATTATTAGTTCCTTTTTCCTCCTTGTAGTGTACATTTCCTGTTGTCCCTGTGAATTTGGCATCTCAAAGGCCCGCAAGATAGAGAATGCATAGATGGATGTTTGGATATCTGAAATGCCTGTAATATAGATAGGTGAATGCATAGATGGATAATCCTGTGGTAAGTTTGGACATTTGAAATGACAAACATATGGATTATGCATATATTGATAATGTTGTTTGGAACAATGCGATGAAATTTTTATATCGTTTGATGGGAGCATATACTTTCTTTGTGTTCTACTTGGTGAAGAGTGGTACAAAAACAAACCACAATTTTTGCTCTGTCCGCATGCGGTAAATGTTACTCTTTTTTTTTTCGTCAAAATGTTGTACTAAAATCGTCTGATTAATGTGTTGGTAAAATATCAGTGGAAGGAGTGATTTGGTTTAAGAGGACTACGTTCGACCATTTGCAGGTGTTTCGAAAGGGTTGTAGACATTTGGGGCGAGCTAAGTTTCAAACAACTGGAATGGTTGCCTTCAATATCTTGGTCGGTGGGCTCCAATTCAGAAATTATTCTAGCCCCTCAAATGTTGATTGTAAATTATATCTGGTGGATTTGGTTTAAGATACTATATCTCAATCGTTGGATTGAATTTAAAAATTGATCAAATGTTAGTAACTGTAATGTTAGCAGGGGAGAGGAAATTAAACCAAAAACCGAACCGAACTTAAACCCATTTGGCTTTTGTTTAAGATCATGTGCAACAAATTAAGAAAATGAAGTGATCAACATGCAATACCAAGATCTCCAAGTTACAAAACAACTGTTCTTTCTGGGATAAAATGCACAAAATGTAACATTCTTGACATGGAAATAAGTTCCAAAAACTAGTTTAAAAGATATAGGACTCGGGCATCAGCATTAACCCAGAGCTGCTCCCTCGCACATTAATGCAAGCCCTGCACAAAAAAATTAAAAAAAAAAATTTAACAATTACGAATAAGTCTCACAGAACAGAAGCAATAGGAGTATGTAATTGAACCATATAAATACTAATAATGCACAACATCAATTCCAATGAGCGTTACAACAGCTCAATGGAACAATGTTGATGATGCAAGAGAAGCATCTACAAACAAAGAAATAATAGAACGCACTATAACAAGCCACTGAATTGTACATTACCACTACAGAGAAAATGATATGGACAACACAGACTTGATAGATAATAGTAAAGTGATATATAAAACTAAAAACATAAGAAGATGAAAGCATGGACTATTTTACCCTGAGACAGAAGAAAAGAATCATAATGAATGTGTTTAAATGTTTTTATCCACAGCAAACTTAGCTGAAATAGATTAAAAAAATGACATATTTCAACTGGCTTAGTCCTTGATTTCGTAGACATCTAATGGAAAATAAAAGAAAAACGGGATCCATTTGCTCTTCAATAATCAAAATTGCAGTTCCCAAACTCATTTCCAATAACATGAGATGAATATAAAGCAAAAGAAAAGTGGCCCTAAATAAGTTTCTCAAACAATGTAACTAATCATAATACACTACATCTCATGGAAAATGAAAGAAAAACAGGATCTATTTGCTCTTCGATAATCAAAATTGCAGTTCCCAAACTCATTTCCAATAACATGAGATGAAAACAAAGCAAAAGAAAAATGGTATTAAATAAGTTTCTTGAACAATGTAACTAACCATAATACACTACATAACATTTCTTAAGATCTAAAATACTCTCAAAGAGTACTCCAATTCCACGTCAAACCAGAGGCTAATTCGTTTACAATAGTCAGGTATCTAGGAAAAGCATCAATATACTGCAGGGAATTAGTTATTGGTCATGCTAAACTATACTAAAACAGGAAAAGATATTTCTTTAAAACCAAATCCTTCTTTGATTGATCCAAAGGACAAGGAGGACAGGCAATTCGCAAGAAAGGGCACCATATGCACCTCAAAAGCATAGTAGAAGACCAGATCTATTACATTTACTAGAATAAGTATATCCAGCATATACAGATAATGTAGCAAAGAGGCTCAACAAATCACCAGCATAAAACGTAAGGAAAGAGCAGTCCATACCACAAGGAGTATTGACTAAACTTGAAGGTCGCTTGACCTGAAACTATAGTAATAGCCACGGCACAATGTAATAATTCATCACCATGTTCAAGAATATATGCCAAAAACAGATTTAACAAAGCATTATTACTTCATAATTAATAATGTCGAATTAGTTTCTTTGGTAGATGTTATCTATACTTTCAACTTACAAACCACACATCAATTCACATGCATCTAAAGTTCATTTGCTTTGACTAATACTTTCAAGAAAGCAAGACATGAACAACCAGGTACAAAGGAAGCACGTCAAAGAAATATGTTGCATTTGGGTTATTGGATCCGAATTTGAGATCTCAAATCAATGAAGTAACAAAAAGAAGGAAAAGGGGGACTACACTGATAATTCTCATCTACTTCATTTAATGTTGTATCTTTGTTGTTGGATACTTTGATCTTAATCAGATTACTATGAGAACCGGAGAACTTAATCTCTACTTCTACAACCATCATCTACAACTTCATGATTCTAAATAGTGCTTAAAAACTGCCTCACTTTCCTCCTCTTCTCTTTACAGGGAATCCACAAAGAATTCAACAGAATTCAAAGGACGCAGCAACCGCACAAACACAAAATTCAAAGCAGGCACATAAAGGGAGCAATAAACCAATAGCAGGCACTATATGGAATAAAACAGACGTTCCATTAGTGTAAATCAATAGCAACCACAAACTCGAATATCTACATTTTAATTAGTGTGCTACTGGAACAAGGGATCTTGATCTTTCTATTTAAATCATGATCACCACGTCCAACACTCTACAAAGTGCTTCAGAAACTCCCCGCTTTTCCACATTCTTGTACGTATGCAAAGAACTCAACAGAAACACAAACTCCAAGCAGGCATAATAAGAGAACTAAATCAACAACTAGTGCTATATTGTAAAATAATATAAGTTACCCAAAGAGTATTTTCAGCGGGCTGCATTGAGCCCAAGCAGCATGTTGTTCCCATTCGGCAGGTATGCCACATTGGGAGACTTCGCCAACGTGGCAGCCACCTCCCTGGACGCCTCGATCCTCCTCAGTTCAATTAGCCCGTTCCCAGCTGCCGCAGTAGCATCCGATATCAGCTTCGCAGACTCGCTCTCTCCCTCAGCCCTAATAACCGCCGCCCTCATCTCCTGCTCCGACTTTGCCACCACAAACTTGGACCTCTCAGCCTCCTGCTGTGCGACCTGCTTCTGCTCCACTGCCTTCGAGAACTCCGCTCCATACGACAGGTGGGTAATCGCCACATCATCCAACACAATATTAAAGTCCCTCGCACGCCTAATGTAAAACTTAGTTAATATAGAGATCATTCGTTGATAATTCAAATTACATAAATCAAACCACTTTATATGCTCAAATGCAAATACATAATTAGACAATAAAATCAGCTATCAGTCATAACTTGACCATCACTGATTACTTGTCTATCAAGCTAATCTTTGACTCAATCTAGAATTTGTTTTGTTTTAATAATTTGCAAAGGCAATCCCACCACAGTATCTATTTTCATCCCCTAAATTTAGAGATTGGAATATAGGTAATAATCACACCATCCCTAAACTAAAAAAAAATAATATAGGGATGAACAGTTATCACCTAGTTCAAGGGGAAACTTTATTAGGAAATTGAATAGTATTAGATACTTGTGAGCATTCCTAAAAACTTTAACTATTAAAATTTACACGTGTGAGCATCCCCAAAAACTTAACCCCTAAATTTTGTACGCGTGAGCATCCATACAAATTCAACTCCTAAAATTTATACATGTGAGCATCCCTACAAATTTAACCCCTAAAATTTATACGTGTGAGCATCTCTAATAATTTAACACCTATTTGAAAGGGCATTCCCGCCATTGTATCTATTTTCAACCCCCAAACTCTAAAATAGAGTCTGGAATATGTATGATTGCACCTGACTCCCTAAACTAAATCAATTAGTATTAGATACGCATGAGCATCTGTAATAATTTAACACCTAAAATTTATGATAGAGTCACCTATAGGGGCGAATGTGGGAATGCCCAAATACCGATTAGACTCTAACAAACAAGATAAATCATTCTTTCGGTAAGGACATAGGCAAATACATAACAAGAAAATAACTCCGATATAACTTCGTGATCAATCATTACTAATATATCACTCAATTTAGAATTTATTTCACAGATTAAGATAATTTCTAAGACCTGATTAGACTCTCCCGGACGAGGGCAGACACATGCGGCCTCTCCGTAAGGAGCTGATCCGCATTGAACTGCGCCACAACGGCCTTCAAAACCTCATTCCCAATCGAGGGCAGCACTTTCTCGTCGTACTCGAGGCCAAGGTGCTGGAAGATATACGGCAGCCGCGACACCTCAGGCCTCGAGAGGACCCGAAGCGTGAGGTTGACCATCTGGAGGTCCTTGGTGCCGGAGATGGACGAGAAGGTGTGGGGCCGGGTTCGGATATCGAATATGTAGGGTTTCTGAAGCCACGGAATTAGGAAGTGGGTCCCCTCGCCGATGGTCTCGTCGATTACGCCGCGGAAGCGGTCGAAGAGGACGGCACGTTGGCCGCCGTCGACGGTGTAGAGGGCGGAGCTGACGGCGGTTGCGGAGATGCCGAGGCCCACGGCGACGCGGCCAAGGTTCGTCAGGAGAGACATTAGCGCGTTGCTGCTGCCCATAGAGAGATTTGGGAGAGAGATTCGGGGAGAGAGATGAAATAGAGAGGGGTTTAGAGTGTTCTCCAAGAGACTGTTAAACCCTAACTAGTGTTCGGGCCGGGTCAAGCCACTTGGGTTTGTTGTGATTTGTTTTGGGGGGACATGGGCCCGGGTGAAGCCGAATTGGTTTGTTATGTTGGCCCTTCTATGAAAAGCATAAGAACAAGTTCTGTAGCCCAATTGAGGGTAGATAATGGGCTGGATGAAGCCCAATTATTTTAATGAAAAAACTTGATAAACTAGTTTATGTGCCAAATTATGGTTACACTCAATTAACGGTGACAATTATTTTGGCTGTGGTGATACAAAAAGTGGAGGCGTAATGAAAAGATGAAATACATACAAAAAAACATGTAAAGAAATTGTATAAATTTCTATATGGTTATATTCTTTGTTTTTTTAATATATTATTATAAATAAGATCTCTGCTACTATGCGTAAATTATTTTCTGATGTGAAGTTTCTATATTCTTTCAAAACGAAAGAACTTGCGATGAGTAGCAGCTTAATTTCACATCTTTTAAAGAGATCCAGTAAGCTTATATTCTCTTGTTGTAGTTAATTGGGGCTTAGAACAAAGTTTGTTCGGGGCTATTTTCCTTGAAAAAAAAAATTAAAAATAATAATAATATCGATATATATTTAATAAAATTTTGTATTCTAAATAAAGTAAGAGTATGCGTAGTAAATAAGACACCAAACCACTTTTCTCTCACTTTTGACATCTTTTTTCCCTCACCTTTGGAACTTCCCTTGTTACATTGTGAATGTGAAAAGACAATTTCCACAATCAAAGTTTTGCACTCCCATTGTTAGTAGTGCAATTATACCACAAAATATAAAAGGATTAACAAAATCGTGGGGCTCTCTTGTGGCTGTAAATTTCTCTATAATCTTTTATAAAATATTGGTAATATTATATTTTTTTATATTGCATAATATATATATATATATATATGGGGAAAATCTTTATAATCCTAGCAATTATTTTCTACATTCAAGAATTGTGCATGGATGTACAGCCATTGTAAAAATGCCACAGTGTACAAGCCCCAATTTTTAAAAAGATCACAACAGTGTATATTAGAGCATTCCCACTAGTATTTCTAAATAATATTTCTCACTCATTTGCTTTCTCAAATAAGAAATTAAATGAGAGAAATTTGTCATATTAGTATTTTTATATTTATAAATTTTTTTAAAAAAATTAAGAAATGTTATAGTAGATTTATCGATAGGAAAATCTATTATTCATAAATTTTCTATTAAAATAATATTTTTTTTATACAAAAACCATAAAACCCTAATTAATATTTGAAAATATATATTTATGTATTTTAATATATGATATATAATTATTTTAATAATTTTTTACAAATTGTATTGAATGACTGGTGTGAATAATTTTTAAAATATGAATTATTAGTTGAAGAAATAGGGCTTAGAAAATGAGATGTAAAAATTAAACGAGAAAAACATGTCTTAGCCCAACTTCTAACAGATCATATTATTACGATTTAAAAACTTGGGGACTAGATGGAATTTTTAGCAAATTTTAACTGTTAAAATTAGACATAAAGGGGGTTTAAGTGAAAACTCTTGAAACGTTTTTGTTCATATTCTCTAAGCAAACCCAACATAATTTGCTCTCTCCTCCCCTCCTTATATCTCTACAAAAATATTTAAAAAAACTGAAAGTGAGATAAGTTAATTTTATTCCATCTAAATTTTAAGTTTCAATTAACTAATTCTACCCTAATCCAAAACCATCTTGATATACTTGTGCATATATTCATAATTTTGGCTACACCAAAAATATTCCTCAAATAAATCCAAATATAGGAGGGCATACCAAACTCAATTTGCACACAAATTTGCAACCAATTTCACTTCAAAGCTAGCTTAAGGTGGGAATTTCAAATAAAATTTTCATATTTTATTTTGTTTGTTTGTTAGATAATAGTTACTTGATTATTTTTGTAATTATTTTTTATTAGTTTGTTAGTCACTTGTTTTACATGACTTTAATGATTATTTTTGCAAGAATGGGTCCGAAATTATACTTACAATCAAAAAATTTTAATTAGAAGATTGTATTAAAAAAAATCGATTCTGAAAACAACTTAATTAAAGCGTTACATGATGTTATTTTGAAAATCTAATTGCATAACCGTGTTCAGGATAGTTGATTTTGTAAAATTGGAAAGTTTGAGGGTTACGGGAGGTGGTGGTGGGCTGCACGCACCGTCACAAGGGTGGTAAGTGAGGGCCACGCATAGGCTCAATCCCCCTCTTTTTATAAATAAAAAATACTCTAACACACAATTAATTTATATATTTAAGTACTCAAAATTTTAACATATAAATAATAGTGGTCTAGGGGTCCTAGTATAGGACTTTAGTCCTAAAGAACCTAGGCTCTAAAACCACTAATATGGTCCTTTGCAAATTTCCTTATTGGTTCTTTATATGGACAGTTAAATAGTCATTAATACTCGTTTTAGTATTTTAAGGCAAAAAGTTGGGTGTCCTAATGGTGAACTTGTTACTAGTTTTTTAAAAAATAAGTTTTTTCTTTCTTTTCAAAAAAAAAGAAAATCGAAAATTAATAATAATAAAACTAGAAAATAAATTAATATTTTTTGAAAATATAAATATTTTGAATAATTTTCAGATTTCAAAAACATTATTTATTACCATTTACAATTCAATAAAATGATAACAAATAGAGTAAAAATAGTTTTGAGACATGGAAAAATATTTTACTTGGTTAAAAAATTATCTTACCATAAAGAGAGTCATCTTTTGGGAAAATGAGATTTTTGGATAATTCATTAATATTTTGTTATTGATAAAATATTTATAAATAAGATAAATTTTGTTTTTAATTGGAAAAAAATTATTTGATAGATAGAAAGTTGTTTGACCCTCAAATATCTCGTTTGCGTTTCATTACTTTATTTATATTTGATAGTTAATAAAATGTATATAAAGCTTGAGAAAATTACAAAAATATTTCTACATTGCTTGAACTTGAATTTAAGACAAAATGACGGGTACTTGGTAGAAACCATATTAACTTGAAGTATAATACGTCACTTGAACTTGATGTAGTCGAGTTTAGTAGACTGAGTCCGGTCCTATACTCAATAGAGAATTGTAACTCTTGATTATACCATTGAATGACACATGTAGTGCATGTTGTCATAATAATTAATCGCTCAAATTACCTACTTGCGAACCTAAATGTGCATAATACAAGTAAAATGTACTCCTCGATTTCATGTTGTAACTCGCTTGATAAATGAACACCTACTTGGAATATCATTAGAATATACGGACATACGTAATAGAGAGAGTATTTTGTCCGTGACATATCCTTAACATGTTTAGAGTGAGGTAAGACCGATACGTTACTCTCTGTGTACCAAATTGAGATAACTCGGTTATAATTATTGCATTTTGGTGTCTCGACTTGTGAGGTATCTAACAATTCCGTATGAGTTTTCTTGCACTTGTTTCTTGTGTTGGAGCAGGAATTTGTGGACCACGAGTGCACCAGGTGGCTTGATTCTCAGGATAGATATTACTTGAGGATTTTCTTGATATATATATGTAAATCAATATATGTATACGTGCAACAGTTACTTCGGTATAAACATGCCACTTGAAAAGGATGTCGATAATAATTCGAACATGACCTTCGCTTGTTACTTGAATTATAAATCTAAAGTACTGAATTTACTTTGTTTTTGTCAAGGTGCTTGCTTATTTTCATTATTGCTATATATATGTCTTGATGAATAACTTATTTTGTTTGAATTACATGATTATACATGCATAAAACCTTAATTTGTAACTCGTTTTAGTAGTTCATATACACTATTCATTTCTATTAAATATACACGAGGCTAAGTCCCTATCAGACTTTGCACGAAAAATACTCATCCATCTAGGGAGTTAGACGAGGTTGACACTTGGGAAGAGTTCCTTGGACATGGATTTCATTGGGCGTAGCGTGTTATTTTCCAATAGTTCTAGTATTTTGTCATTGCGATACATTTGTTTAGTATTTGTGGCCGGATTGAGACTAGGTTGTATTTATCCTTACAGACTTGTTTCGTCATGAATAAATAGTAGATTTTGTCTTGTTTGAATATTTTAATGGAAATATGACTTGTCTAAACTTCTATATGCTAAGACGATTCCGCAGTTTGATAACTTAACGTCTTGAATTCCTATATAGAATTCGGGTAATCACAAAACAGGTGTAATGCACTTACGAAGATTATAACACTCGTCATTACGAGTCATAATGACATTAGCAAAGCATATTGTGCCACTATTTTTAAAGCAAAAGCCGGTAACTTAGAAATTTCTAAAAGATGAATTAAAAGACAAAAACAACCATCTAAGTACTACTAAAATTCGTATGTGTATCTATCATCAGGATAATATACCAGCACAAAAATCTGTGACCGGGACTGTGATGCCCTTATCTAGCGATGAAACCAAAAAAAAAACATTTTCATTGGTAGACTCGATAATATTCTCATCTTCATTTGATGACTTTCTTGTCCATTACGTCCCAAGAGTACTCAAATTTCAAAAAAACGTCGTAATAGGGTTTGTTTGGTTGCACTTTACAATATGCTAAAGTTTTCAAAACTTTTTTGTTAAAAATTGGTAAGTATTTGACTGTCCAGCATTTAAACCGAGCTTATTTTCTATTTTGGCATAGATAGGCTGAAAATTTTAAACTTAATGAATTCAATTTTTTTCATAATTAGAAATAAACAATTTATTTACTTAAAAACTACAACCAAATAAAGGGCCAATAGAAAATTTAAAATTATCAACTGCTTTTATTACATATGTTTTATTAAAATGTCTAATAATATTGAAAGATTAGTCAGTGTAAATTTATGACATTTTTGGCATTTATTCATCAAATTTCAATGCCACGTCAGTGGTTTTTGGAAAGACAAAACAAATATTGACGAGTGAGTTATTAGATTATGAAGTCAAAAAGTATGGTATAAGCTAGTTTGGTGTATTCTAAAAGAAAAGTGATAGCAATAGCAATATGTCTAAACAGTGTAATTAAAGTAACTGTGATCAAAACTACATTGAACGGTATAGCTTTATTGGATTTTATAGCTACTAATTGTCGGTTTTGACTTAATAATTTTTTTAGGGTTATTGCAATTGCGTTGCAGTAACCAACCATTGGTCCACTGGCTGAGCCAAAATTCGTTTAATTACTAATAAATTAACTCTAAAAGTAATAAGAGGTGTAGCTTAGCTTATAAAATTTTGGTGGAAATTATTTAAGAGTAACTTTTAAATAAATAAGCTTAACTTAAAAGTCACATAATTAAATATTGTCCACCTAAAATTAAGTAGAGGAGTGAACGCTAGTGATAGGTGTTTTTTTTTTTCTTCAGCTAAAGTTAGCAATTGTTGCTATAATATACGCGTATTTTAGGTCCACCAAAACCGAGTACTAATCAATGGTTGCTTTAGGAAATTGGTAAGAAATTTCAAATTTAATAGCCCTACGCGATGGTTCATGTTCATTTCTTGTAATTGACTTGTCCCTTACTTTTGCTAGGTGTGTGGAAATTTTTAATTTTTTCGTACCATTATTAAAGTTGGGGCTTGAGACAAAGTAAGAAATGAACAAAAATAGTTGACTTCAAAATTTCGTTATAATAATGCCTTATTCTTAGAATCTTACTGTATTATAAAAATAATATCTCATTTGTTTCCCACTCAAGTTGCGTAGTCAACTCTCCACAAATCGTGCTGAGTTCACATTTCAATTTCCCATAAACCAAGGATTTTGTTATAATAGTAATAATAATAAAAAAAAAAGAGGCTTGTGCTAGTGATTTTTTTAATAATATTTAAAAATTATGACAGATTATATATTTGCCCTTAGGTTAAAAAAAACAATTGGTAGAATAAGAACATTCACATAAGTCTTTCTTATTTAGTTTCTACAATTCATTTTATAAAAATTAATTTCTCATATTAGAAATTTATATTTTAGATAATACTCATACCAATTTTTTTTGTAAAAGTTTTTAAAAATTACGAGAATAATTAGATATATTATAATAAAATATAAAAAATATTTTTCTTAATATTAACAAATGCTTTAAAGATTTGATGAGGAAAAAAATATTTTTTAAGCTGAGAAATTATGAATAATAGATTTTTTCATCAAAAATTTTACTATAGCATTTCTAAAAAAAAAAATTAGAAATATAAAAAAATAAAAAAACTGTTGGGACACATTTCTCTTCCTAAATTATTCAAATGAGAGGAGCACTCCTTAGAAAGTCTGCTGTGAAATGCTCTATTCTTTCCCAATTTTACTATTTGAGTACCAAACATGTTTTTCCTTACTTTTCGGGAAAAAAAAAATATTAATACTGATATAATCCAATCAATTAACTACTAAAACCTAATAAATTTGTCTGTAAGTTAGCAGAAAAAAATTCTATATGAATAAACTAAACCGAAAACTAAAATTATTGCATTAGCCTATTTTCCAGGAAAGTTATGGAAACAGATTCATAGATTAAATATTTGTTTAATATTAGAAGCATGAAATTTATGCACATTTTGCCACAAGCTTGTTTGGCGCCAACTTAAAAGCTTAACTTATTTGTTTTTTTGGCTTTTAAGCTAGGGTATGTTTAGATGTCAACCTTATTTATCTAGCTTCTAACTTTTTTACCTCTAATAACTTTCAAGTTTTAAACCAGCAAATGCTAGTTTAAGGTTCGTTTGATTGCAAGCTTGCAGCTTATAAATTGGCTTATTTAAAAATGACAAATAATCTAGTTCCTCCTAACTTAAAACTTATTTACACAAAATAAGCAAATAAGCTATTTTCTAAACTAAGCAAATATTAGTCAGCTTATAAGCATAATAACCAAATAAGAATCCCAATCAAACATGTCATTATCAACTTATTAGGGCATAGTTCGCTACCATTATACCCTTATTATTTCTTTCATTTTACACATTTGCCCACTATATAAACTCAGCACTACTGGACACCGTGTCATTGTTCTCACTTCTCTCTCTCTCTCTCTCTCTCTGCACTTCATTTTAGCTTTGCTCATCTTCATTTCTCAATTAATCTTCACATATATCAATTTCTTTCTCCATTCTTTTTTATTTTTCTTTTATTTCGTAATTAAATGCTAGAAGTAATTTTTTTCCCTCCCCAAAATCAAGTTCCTAGCCTCCGCCGCCGCCGCTAAGCATCCTCTCCGGCGGCGGCGGCGGCTCTCCGGAGGCGGTTGCTCTAACACAATTGGAGCCCTTACTCATCGGTTGCTGCCATCGATCCGTGGATAATATATTTTCAAATAGATATTTTAGATCTGCATAAAAATTGAAGGAATTTGGTTGTTGGATTATCCATGAATTATTCAATAGGTTGGGGAAATTATTTATGGATATTCAACAAATTTGATTTTTTTTTTTTTAAAAAAAATTGTTCAGAATTATTAATATTTATATATTTATTGAGAAAAAAAATTGTTCTGTTTTTTAATGTACAAGATAATTGAGGAGGTATTACACTCAAAATTATTATTTAAAAAAAAATCAATTTATTTTAAGTCAGCTTAGTTAGAGATCACCAAATTAGTCAATCTGGCTTAAAAACATTGGAAAAAAGCTAGCTTATTCCAAACCAACAAGCCTTAAATAGCTAGCCGTGCATATTTCATAATAATTGAATATTAGTATTTCCGCCCCTTTTGTTTTAATATGATCATTTTGTTTTCATAAATATTATAAAATATCAATTAATATTGTTAAAATTTAAAATATTTTTATTTTTTTCTATAATATTTCTAGTTAATATTATTATCTTGTCCAGTTTGTAATGAATTGAGTAATTAAATTATTATAATAAATAAACATATTTAATTATAATATTTTTTTAAAATAAAAATTAAATTATATATTAAAATGAATTAAAAATAAATATAAAATTATTAAAATGTGAAGCAGGAAGTACTATTTTTCTTTATTGTAATTAGCTTCCTGTCAACGTTCGCAATCCAGTTGAAATCCAAAGTCTATGTTTAGGTTTCGCAGCTTTTATAGGACCGTATGCGGGGAGTGGGCCCATTCCATAGTCAATTTTGGTGAACCTAACAATTCAAAAGATTAGTAAATATAAAATTTTTCGCATTATATATATTATTTACAACATGATGTGAGAGAGAGTATAATTAATAATATCTAAAAAATAATAATTATATAATTATAACACTGTCATTTTGGTGCGAGCTGGTTTGCAATAAAAAAAATTCCTAAAAAAATTAGAGCTCTTTCCAAATTTAGTTTTTCATTATTTTATCAATTTTTAAGTTTGATCTTATAGGTAAATAGTTCTTGGACTTATCAATTATCGAATGGGGAGAAATTTTGGGAATAACCAAATCGTAGAAAATTTGGGTTGATATCCTTCAAAGGCTGACAAGTAGGATAATAATCTAAATATTCAATTTTTTTTTATATTCAATTTTTTAAGACGTTATTAAGTCTCTCTCTCAAACTTATATACCAAAATTTCTCACTCATAGAAATAAATATAAAGATGATGGGATTGGGAGTTCTTTTTAATGCAAGAGGACAAAAGGACAATTTTTCTTGTGGTTTACAAGAAAATAATATGCACCATTGATTAAAATATGTGTCAATGTCGAGACCCATAATCTCAAAATCAATATTCTACAACTACAAAATCATTAACATTTTTTATGGTTTTCAATTATTTATTAATAAATCTGTTGTTCAGATTTGCAAGTAAAATTGGATTTGTAGTATTTAGTCTTTAACTTGTAACAATACATACTCAGTTTGTAGTATTTCAGTCTCAAGCTATAGTAATTTAACATGAAAGTAAAAATGTACAGCATATATGGCGACCATTTATTCTGTCTCTAAGTTTGCGTGAAGTATATGATAATGATAAATATATCTATCTATATACATATATATATATTGTGAAGTATATAAAACTATAATTTGATGGAAGTATAAATATTATGGAAGTCCACACTAATGTGTAAAAATAATGATTTTATACACTTCATTCACCTCAAAATTATTATTAGTGTTTCTATTTTGATGTATGCCAAAATTATGTTTATTTTCTAAAATAAATATCAAAAAAATATATAAATTTTCTAAATTTCCTCTTCTTAAATATCATTGATCATAAGTAAAAGGGCCAAATATTAAAATTTAGAACTCATTTAACGTTCAAATCCATTCAATGGGATAGATGTTAATATGTTAAATTCTCGATGAAGAACAACAATTTTGGGGTGGAGAGAATATTAATCATGAAAAATGACTACAATACAGGTTTTCGAATAAAATCCAAAAATTTGGAAAAATGTTAAAGGTTAACCATTATGTCAGTTTAGACACGATGTATCATGTCTACGGAAATATGATTTAGTTTAATTGATGTATCACCGACTCTTGTGTAAAAATTTATACTTAGATTGGTTGATAGTTGATTTTGTTGGTTGAGTTTGAACTGGTTTTTTCTACTTATTTAGCCATATTTTTATTAATTACCAAAATTTTAATTGTTCTATTATCGGCTATATAGGGCTCTAGCGATCGCCCCACACAAATATTCTTCAAATTTAGCTGTGAATATAACTCAATGATATGATCATATGTATCAATTTTTAGCTATGCAAATTGGTGTTGCTATATTTTGTGCAATGGCTTTTAATCGAATGTTTTGAAAAATTATTGAATTGTTTTCCGAGCCATCGTGAGCCGTAATTTTTGAATTTTAAAGATGTGTTGTCTTCACCAAACATATAGTCTTGTGATTCAATTTTTTATCTAAGTTATTTTAGATAAAAAAAATAACTTGAAGATGATGGGGGAATGGGCTAGGTCTATATCTGAGATATCCTGA
>MKEJ01039590.1:0-12226 GCA_001753735.1 Embelia ribes
CTCAATAAGCTTATATATATATATATATATACATTTGTACATATATATATATATATATATATATACATGTGTACATATTGTTAGTTTCCCCCAGTCAGGTAAATATTGAAAAAATTGACCCAAATCTACTTATATATCTGTTTCTGAATGTCAGATTTTGGATTGCTGTCATTTGGAAATATTGTTAGTTTTTGAATCTTTTGAGTTGAGAATCTCCAGACATAAATTCATGGTGTATTATGCTGATGTGGGTTATGATTTTATCAGCTTCTGGTGTTGTGTGCTTCTGGTTATATAGATATTTCGTATGTGAAAATCTGTTTTAGATAGCCCTCATAGAATAAATTGTGATTCTTTTTCTACTTTTGGGGTTATGGTGCATTATTAGTTAGACATAGTTTGATGATGTATTGTGTTGAAGTGAGATAAGATGTTGCCAATTTGAGATTGTGCTACTCTTGATATAGATCTTTCAAGTTTAAAGATTTGTTTTTTGATTTCTCTCATTGGAAAGCATTTAAATTTTTTAACTTCTTCATGGGAAAATAACTTTTGGGGGGATGCTGAAGTGGGATGAGATGTTACCAATTTTGGATTAGTGCTTCTGTCTGTCTGTATAGATATTTCTGTGGTGAAAATTAGTTCTTCGATGACCCCCATAGGAAGACAGTGTATATCATTTTAAATTGTTGAAGATATTATTGGATATAATATCATTAGAGAATTAAGATTGAGGTTTTGATTTAATGTCATAATGGTATCATTGATGTCAGATTGGTATTAACTTGATTTTATGTTGCTCTCTTTCCTTTTTTTAGTCAACGCACTTCACCTATAAAAGAGGCTTATTGTAACAACATAGAATTGCATATTCATCAATATGTTTTCCCTCTCTCTCATTGTTATTTCACATGGTTCCCAACAGTTCTTTTGATTACCCACCCAAATTCCGCTCTGTTTGTGGGTGGTTAGCCATCATTCAATTTGTTTACTCTTCCATTTTAAAAAAATATTTATCTTTGTTCTCTTCCAACATTCGAAATATCCAACATTTGAAATAAATTCTAGTCATATCTTCCATCTAAGTTTTACTAGTTTTTGAGTGCTTCAAGATTAACAGCTTTAGCAACAGTTGCGACCCCACTAAGCTCTGAAGTTTGTTATTCAAACAGTTCTCTGGTATGGTCAGTTTCGTCCCTATGGGGTTATTGTCAGATGGTGTTGTTTGACACTTTAAACTGATGTTGGTTTATCAAGATAACTCGGGTTTGCTTATCCAAGTTGATCAATCAGGTTGATTTCCCTTTGTTGCTCTACATAAGTGTGTAGAAGCATTTGTTTGTTTGACCAGTACCAGAGAATTGTTTGAATCATCCATCATCATCTCCATCAATTTGTTGGGCTAAAGATGCAGCAGTTTTGTTCGAGGTCAGATTCAGACTTGGCCCCATAACAATTGTTTCCAGATGAGGACTTTGTTGTCTTTCATGCTTCTATTGTGAGGGATTGTTGAAGATATCATTAGATATAATATTATAAGAATTAAGATTGAGGATTTGATGTTTTATTTCATGTTATTCTCTTTCCTTTTTTAGTCAGTCCTCTTCACCTATAAAAGAGGTTTGTTATAAGTTATAACAACCTAGAATTGCATATTCATCAATTTATCATTCCCCCTCTTATTGCTTATTTCACATAAACTTTGGAGTTTACAATATCTAGGCATTGTATGGTGTAGAGTAGGATATCTTCAATTGTTGATATTGTTTTTAGTTATATCTATAGATATTTCCTGTGTGATGATCAGTTTTTGAATTGCGTAAGCTGTTCTTTCTACCTTTCCAAGCTGATAATCTGTAGATTTTTTCATTGTCTTTCTATCGAATTCTGTTTTCTTGTCCATCACGCAATACCTAACTAGGGGTTCCATTTGTTTTATGTACAGAAAAGAGAATTATTTCAAGATCTGGCTCCGCTTTTGTGGAACTCTTTTGGTTCTATTGCTGCACTCTTACAGGTATAATCCTTATTCTTCTCTTCCCATTCATTGATCGCTGTTTTTTTTTTATTTGAAACCTAGCTGTCAATTATTGTCACACTGGAAGTGATAATGAAAATAAAATAAACTGAAAATAAATAATAAATAAAGTGTCACGCTAGCAACTGTGAGAATCTTGTTCCCGAATTGGTGACGCGTTTAGCTTGGTCATTGGAACGACAATAATGGTTGGTTTTGGCTTTTGTTTGTTGTGGAGCTTATGGAGATACTGAATTCATCCTGTTTTTGATGGATTAAAAACTCCTCGATAAATTCTTTCAAGGAAATAATCTAGTTTCTGTTGATGGGGAATGACCCAGCCTTTAAGACTATGGTATTGATTATTCTTCATTATATAAATAGTTTCACTTAAACGTTTTTCTTTTTCTTTTACCAGAAAAGTATTTGAGATACACTTTTAATTTAGTCTCATTTTGGTCCATTTTCTCTGAAAGTGCTAAAGGGTTTTTATGTGTTTAGCTCTTACTTCAACTTGACGCTTTGTAATTTTGGAAAGAGAATCACCACTTCTGATCTACAATACATCTGTAGTTCTTTTATAGTGGTTGCATCTGGACACCTTCGCTTTCATTCCTAAACTAGTTTCGGTTATTTGTTCAATTACTGTAGGAATTAAGTTGTTAATTTCCAATCAGTTGCAACACTTCAGTAAGTTCTGGGCCCGAACACTGATAGGAACATGCTGTAGATTCTGTTCAAGATCTCTAAAAAGGGCAAGACTTCTATGAATTTGAAAAATGAAAACGATGTTGATGTAATAATACCAGCGACAGATTACTTTTAACACTTACACGCATCAAGTGATGTGAGATTTAATTCTTGGGGGTGTTTTTGACTCCGTTGAACATAGAATTTCATAAGAAACTTGGTATGAACTACTAGGGTTATTGACCATGGAATTTAAAACTTCTCTGTTTGTATCCGTCACTATAGGAGTATTTACAAGTGCAAATAGAGGGAGTTGAAGTTCATGTTTTGGCCCTTTACATATAAAAAGGTCAAATCGGTCCATAAAACTTTCATTTGCATTGCAAATTATGCCAATTCCTGTTGCCTTAGATCTTAAAGTTTGGGAGAAAGTAAAACATTAATGTCTGATTAACTAGTGTCCATCTTCCATTTCAAAGTACAAAACATGAAATTATTCCACTCAGACAATTTCGAAAGAAGATGGACTAAAGAGTTGAGGTTTCATGTGAATCGAAGTTATTGAGTTAAATTTATCTGGGTGTACTTTTCTATATCATTTTTCAAGAAATCTTTGATATTAACAATTCTAATAGCCCAGTTACATGGAGTATTTATTGAGTTTTGGTCCTTCATATTAACACGAGTGTCTAGATTACATGAGAGTAATTATTTGTATTCTTTATATGGAAATATGGAATATTACTTCTGAACATCATGTTAGAGCAGTAATAAATGCAGATTTGTTGCTCAAGTAAAGCTGAATTATTGCAAAATATGTGAATAAGAACCATTAGATCCTATTTGCTAATTGCTATGATGGTTTGACATTTACATTCTCAATTTCTTTAGTTTATGATTGCCTGCTCAGGAAAAGGATCCTGAGAATTTGAGTTTCTTTAGTTTATGTTTTAGGTTTCTGTCTTGTTTATCCAGCTAACTTTTCTCTATTAATAAAAGTTAAACCATTTTTTTCCTTTTGAGGTCCCAATTATAGCTCATGTGTTAAAATACAATGTTTCTGGAATTCCGTAATTGGAAGATGTTGGATCAAAGAAGATGATCCTAATCAAAACCTTGCTTTGCAAGATTTCCCTTTTATTAGCCTCTACACTTTTTTGAAATGTTGAGAAATGAAAATTAGAACCCAAGTTTGTTTCTCTTTTTCAAGTTTTGGCTTACAAAAAAGTGAAATCCTTTAAAGAGTTTGGAACACCTAAGATATTCTTTTCACTTTGTTTCAATTTTTTTTTTTTCCAGTGATGCACTTGCCTGTCACCCCTCACCACTGCATCACTTTCACCGCCCTAAGTAGACATAGGAATCAAATGACCTTCCGGCTACCTCTTTTGCCAGTTGTCATCAGCCCGTGCAGAAACCCATCATGACTTAGTGATGATTATCAATGCCATTAACCACCCAATCACCTTGAATGGAGCGTGCTTGAATTTTGCTTTCAGTTTTCCTTTGACTATACCGAAGGGCATACATCAACACAACTATTTTTGTCTAGAGACTAAATATTTTCTTTGAACAATAAGACAGAACTTTGACCTAGTCGACGGGGCTATGGCCCCCGAGATCATCTACAATAGCCTTTTCACCCCATGATTTGACTATATATATATATGTGTATGTATAATACGGACATCCCAGTGCACAAATGACACTGACCAGTTGGTCGGAACAAATAGTCTTTGCTTCTGCAAAAGTAGGGACCCACAATTTCTCGAAGAGTATCCACATCATGTATTCTTCTCTATGAATAGCTTGACTCTTCTCCTGAGGGAACTTATTTTGGGCCTTGCCTATTCCCTCCCAATTAAGACGGCCAGGTTGTGTGACGGTTAAATCAGCAAATAGTAACTGACACGATGAGCATATAGGAAAAGAATACGTATTGGCTGATAGTTGAAAGCAGATAAGAAGACAAGCTAGTATGTTACAGAGTTGAAAGATGTGAAGTCTTCAGTTGATCACCTAACCGTTATATAAACAAGATGTTTCATTGATAACATTATTTCCGGCTTGTAATTATGCATTGAATTAGTATTAGACATCACAAAGTAAATTCTTGGTAAATTCTAGGAAATTTGTAGGTAATGATACTTGAACTTTTTAATGATGTTTTGTTCTCTAATACTTTTTTCTCTTTCAGAATAAAAAAAGCATTTACATCATAATTACTCTTTTAAGGTGAGAAGAAAGGTTAATTAAAACTAATAATAGTTAATGGTTAGTAATGGCATTGTTTGTGCTGTCAGATTAGTTCCGGAACTCCAGATCAAACTTTATAGAAAACGAATTACTTAAATAGATCCACTAGTAATATGGATTACTTTTTGAATGTCTTAAAATAGAAGTGCTAGTTGCCGAGAGGACAACATAGACACATGAGCTCAAATATATGATTCACGTCTCATGTACGCGGAGAAATTCTTAATATCATTCTGGTTTAGTTTGTTAAAGAGTAAGTTGATTTGTTTGTTTTTGATAGTTTCTATTTGATTTTCAACCTAAAAAATGTAGATTTTGTGGTTAGTAAATATATATGGTTATTACCCCCTATCTTTTTAAAATAAGGCAGTCTTTTGTTTGGAAACACAGATACTAACTAAATGATTGGGTGTCTATGACATGGTCTATGCTGAAATTCATCATCATTGCAGGAGATAGTCTCCATATATCCTGTTTTATCACCACCAAACCTTAGCCCAGCACACTCTAATCGAGTCTGTAATGCTCTTGCCCTCCTGCAGGTAAATCTTAAAATTTTAGACTGTCATTTCTTTCTCTTCTTTTCATATTTTCATATTCCATTTGGTAATTATGTTTCTTGTTTACATGGTTACATTTAGTTCAACTAATTTGGTACATATCCGGAGAGTGACATAGCATTCTTGTTAGTTGTTTGGTATTAGGGGTAACATATTAGGGTTGACATTTAAAAAGGGTTAATTATTAACTTTAAACTATGAGTGTCGCCCACATTTGGTGCGAGGGCCTGGGAAACAAAGTCAAATGTATTTGTACTTTATTGGAATTTCTTTAGTTTTCCTTAGAACTTTTTTGGGCTTAAAGTAAAAGATATAAAATTGGAGGATATAGCTGAAACCTCATTCTATTTTAAGTTTTAATATTAAAGTAAAATACTACTTTTCTCAATCATATGTATCTAAGTGCGAAATGTGTATTATTTTGCAGTGTGTGGCTTCCCATCATGATACTAGAATGTCATTTCTCGAAGGTAATTTTCTTGTCTAGTCTGAACAACCTGCAACAGAGGTTCCATGATAAATGTGTATCATTTTCACTTGTATAGATGCTCATCATCTCACCCTTACAAACCTTTATAGTGGCTTTCCCGATTTTTGGGATTGCCTTCAATCCATTCATACCAAAATATAGCTTAAAAGTTCAGATATTTTTCCCTTTTGTTTTTATCTAATTCTTCGCATATGTGATTATACTGCAGATTAGCATCTGAGAAAATTATCAAAACTTCATGTTCAATAGGATTTTTACAATTTCTACTCTCAGATCACAAAGTGCTGCATAAGAGAAGCCAGCCCTGTGGAGAAAATTGTTCTACCTCAGGATTATGCTTATTCTAGCTATCAATTAAGCGATCCAATCTAACCGTTTGGTCATGATTATCTTTGTGTGTGAGAATGATGAACATGTTTCACTTGTGATCTGAAAATTTCACGAAACCTTATGGAGCATACCTCTATAATTGTGTTTGTTATCAAAATATTCCTACATATTTTGTGTTATTCCTCTGGACCTTATATTTTATCTATAGGAAGAGCAATGCTATGGAGTTTATGTTCGGTCAGAAATTTGAATTTAGCCTGTACAGAATTTCTAACAAGTCCACGTTGTGGTTTATTTTCTAATTTCGAGTCTTATTTTGTGCTACTCAAACACAATAGTCAATCTGAGTAGTTGGAGATCAATTATTTGAATTGTAACAAGTCATCCTTTGTCCTGCAAAATATATATGATTAAGATCCAAAAAATTGAAAATGATAACTGCCGAGCGTTCTGTACATAATGTACTTTTATGCAGTATGAATATTGCATCAGCCCGTATCCCTTTTAGTGCTTACACTTATCTTGGCATTCCAATTATTAGGTATTTAATTTTTTCTATTCCGCCTTTCACAGAACTGCATGACAGGTGCTTGAGATAACTATATCCTAGTATTCTATCAATTTACAATCTAGCTTTTAGACTTAGAAATTGGATTAACTATATCCTCCGTGAGTTTTCATTTTGGATTGTGACATGTATGTTGGAATTAAGTAATCATCCTAACTATTGATGCCTCCATTGCAGCTCATATTCCTATGTATCTGTATCCTTTCCTCAATACTACCAGCAAATCAAGGCCGTTTGAATACTTGAGGCTTACTTCCTTGGGAGTCATTTGGGCTTTGGTCAAGGTGCTTTATCCATCCGATATAAATTCGTTTTATGCTACATTATTGAACTTGAAATGATTGTGGATACCTGCAGAACCTTTTCAAACATGCCGAACATTCACTGTACTGGTTTCCAATCTGCTCCGTACGGATTCATAAAAGGGGATGACTACTAGTAAAAGGAAAAAGTCTATGTTATCTTAAATACATAGAATATTGTACATATGCTGTTGATGGAAACAGTCTTTTAAATAGCATAGATGTATAGAGTGGATATAACTGTTTTTAACACACTACCAATCCTGTAACCAAGAAAATAAGAAACAATAAAAATACTCAATATTCATTTGATTAGGCAAAAGACACTTGCTAGACTGCTAGTTCCTTCTGAAGTTCCAATCAACACTTCTTTTCTACAACTCAGGGTAAAGTTTTTTCCCCAATATGGATTGTGGTAGTTGTTTTCCTCTTCTGTGGACTGTTGCTTATCTGAAGTAGATTCATAGACAAGATTCGGACATCTTTCAAATGCAATTCTTGTTCTCTTGAAATTTTGGTAAACTTTGTTGTTTTTAAGTATGTGATGAAATCTTGGCTTAAGAAATGTTTACATCAAGAAACGAAATACTACATAATTGCTTTTGACTTTTGTTCATTAAGCCTGTATTTTATAGTTTATACACAGTGAACATGATGACGCCGGATTGAATAACAAATCTTTTGAATGTTTTTATGTCAGGTTAATGATTCAGAGGTTATGAATTTCCTTCTATCCACCGAAATAATTCCTTTGTGCTTGAGGACAATGGAGATGGGTAGCGAACTCTCAAAAACGGTGAGTGCCACTTGTGAATCTTAATCTGTCTTTACTCTTAATTTTGCTGTAATGCTCCACTTTCACATATAAATTGTGTTTTGTAAAGTTATCTACATATTGGTAACATTAATGTGGCACTTTCAGTCAAGGTGAATAGGTTTTATGAACTGCTCCAATCATATATGTATCTGAGCCCGTGCTATATGAATGGCCATATTTTGGAAGTCCTGGAAACTTTATATCCAATTAGTGAAGATACTTTATCACTTTTAGATATTTTTAATTTATCTTTCTTTTAAACAAACTCCCAGAAAGGTCTTCTGCAGTTGCAGAGAATTCTATTTCAGATCTGTGGAACTCTGAGCCACTGATTCAATTCTGTGTTGCGAACTCTGATCAGTTCTCTCTGCTTGTAGGTTGCTACTTTTATTGTTCAAAAGATTTTGCTAGATGATCAGTTCTCTCTGCTTGTAGGTTGCTACTTTTATTGTTCAAAAGATTTTGCTAGATGAAATGGGCCTGGACTATATATGCACCACAGCGGAGCGTTTTTTTGCTGTGGGTCGTGTTTTGGCTAATATGGTGGCAGCCCTTGCCGAACAACCCTCACCGCGCCTGCTAAAACATATCATACGTTGTTATCTTTGCTTATCTGATAACCCCAGGTGGGTGCTTCTTTGGCTTTAAATGAAGACGTGTTTATGAATGACCTTGTCGGACCCTGAGCATTAGTTAATAATTCTGTTTGTTTTCGTGAATATTGCGCCCAGTTCAGTCTTGGTTCTACTTTCACAACCATGGGTTGCCCATACATATTGTGGAACCGATCTGTGTAAACTAAACCAAACTGCTTCAGAATGAGTAAGAACAGGAGTGTTGTCTATCAAAAGGGTTTTCCATGAAATTTATGTGTAACATCGAAAAATCTTCAAAACTCCATTTGCATGGCCCCCCGGGAATAAAAAAAAAATCCTCTGTATAATATATGGTCTCGGCCACTGTTTACTTAGCCTTTTGTATAGCATCTCACACTTCGTATCTATTTTGTGGATGTTATTTGAAGCCTATAGCTTAGCCCGAACCTGAAAGCAAGACTGACAAACCATAGCTTACATGTTTTCTCTTGCAATACTGGATTCCTTTTGCTCAGAATAAATTGCAGTAGGTGACACCAAGCCAACAAAATCAACAAAAACCATTGTTTACTCTTAAATAACAAATATTGCATACATCTTGTACAGGGCTCGCCCCATAAACTTGCTCTTTTCTGTAATATATTTACTTATAAAACGAATCACTTATTGCTTACATTCAAGTAAGTGAACCTGGGTGCTGTAACTGTCACATCTAGAATGCTAACCCAAGTGCGCTCCTAAAAATTACCTTGTGTTCTAATTTATCGTTTGTTTTTTTAAGTCTCTTTTACTGAAACAGAACCATTGATTTTGGTCATTGTTACACAGGGCTTGTGACGCATTACGAAGTTGCCTTCCAGATATGCTCAGGGATGGAACCTTCAGTAAATGTCTTATGGTAATTGTGGTTATATTTTATCCTGTTATTTAATCTCTTTAACTAACTGATACTTTAAGAGGGTTCAATCTATAATTTTTTTTTCTTTCCCATGTGATTTTAATTTTAGCTCGGTATCTACTTCTATTATTGTGAGGGAACTATTCTCTAGTGTGTAAAAAAGCATGTAGTATTAATATTCAGGAACATCAGGCCTTTACCTCTTTTTGAAGAATTATGTTGGATCTAATCTAAAATTAAGCCATTTTGTTTTATCTATTTAGCTTTTGGTTTTTGGGACTCACAAGCCTTTTCACCAAGAACCCCTTTTTGATAACGATAAAAAGATACCATAACTCATGACCAATCAGTAGCCACTTGCTAGATCTTGTTTGATCGTCAATATGAAAAAGTTATTGCTAAGGTTGGAGATGTATCTGGTCATCTTACTCAAGTCTATCCTGTATTTGTGGTATCGGTCATGGTGGTCCTATATATTAATGTGGAATATCCAATATTTGCTAGGTTTGCCTATAATGCATTTGTCTGGGTTTGCTTTGATAGTCCTTTTGTCTCCTTGGAAAATTGTTTGACCTCGTTTATTTAAAATGGTCATATCTGTATATCTTTCCATGTCTGTAATACATGTTTCTCAGCTCATAGTAAACAATTTATTTGCAGGAGGATTCGGTGACGAGAAGGTGGCTGCAGCAATTGCTTCACAACGTGCAGGACCCTCGCGCAGCACTACTGGCTGGGGTCGGGTTTGAAAGGATGCTTGGTTAGCTGAGAGAGACTTTTGTTGTTTCAGTGTTTCTGCTGCTGCCTCTGTCATTTTCTCAGGCGGTGAATGGTTGTGATTAAGTATTTCAAACTTTTCCAGCATGCGTACATAGGAAATAGGTATAGACTTTTATCAACCGAACGCGTGTTTGCTCCTGTTGTCGTCTGTGTATGCAAAATAAACAACTGAATGTTGCTGTGTGACAATAGATAATTTGAACTAGATCCTCTGTTTAATTTTTCCTTTTCAGGCAACCAAGTGACACTTTTCTGTCACTATCAAAAATGAAAAAGTGACTTGTGTTCAGATTTTGAGAATGCTGGCACCAGGGCAGCACTCTAAAGGCCTCCATACTAATTTTACATGTTAGATTTTGAGAATGCTGGCACCAGTGCATCTAATCCTGTATAGAGCCTTGAAAATAGAGGATTTCAGTTTTGCAATAATGACCCCTTTCTTGAAATAGGGATCACCGTTCATCCCGAATACTATTTTTTAAGTTTAGGGATCCGATGTGAATTTTCACTATACTTCAATCTCTAATTTATAGTTTTGAGGCACAAGGGTCGAACTTTATCCCAACATCATGTTAGTTCCTAAAAACTTTTTCCTCTTCCTTTTTCTTCCTTTCTGAATCTCATTGAAAGCATTTTTGTTGGTTCCCAGTATCATTTAACAGGATTAATTATAACAGATCATAACTGATTTTCGTTCAAATGAATGCTTGTAATAGTGGTGTTTTCAAAGGATTCACTATGTCTAGTTGCTGATTTGGATAAAAGCCATAATCTTCAACCCAATTGATACACAAATAACTGATTGAACGATCTGGCGATTCTTGCAAAAAATTCAATCAGGCAGTAGAATTGATTTCATCCAAGGAATTATGACATAGCGAACATTTTGGGGCTTCCATCCTCAAATAACAAACACGAGTAAGATTTTCTGCAAACAGAACATTTCATACACATCAAAAATCCACAGATCACAACCATCGTTGGTTTAGAATGTTAAATTCAGATTTCAAATGCCTTGCTTCTGATCTTCTTTGATGAAGAATTATCTACAACCCACAAAGACTTGCAACTTTACAGCCTCTTGAAACGTGTTGGAAATTTTGAGTAGCAATAGATTCATTCATCGCCTAAGTGGAGCTTTTCATGAGAATTGCAACTAAACATCCTAGGAAAGCACCAGCCACAACCTGCAACAATTTCAAAGAAAACGAGACTTAACAGAAACATAAATGATACGTGGATGAGGAGAGTGAAACTGGACCCAGTACGAAGGAAACAAAAATATTCAAGAAAAATGGACAAGCAAAATGATGAAAATATGTCTTCCTGAAAGTGGGAATGCAGAAATTGTGAAATTCTAGTAATAGAATTTCCAAGTTTTTTTAAGGACATCTTAGGCATGCACACCGAAATTCTGAAGAGGTTGCTAAGAGGAATTGTGAAATGCTAGTAATAGAATGTCCAAGTTTGTTTTTCGTAAGGACATCTTGAATATGCACGCCAAAACTCAAAAGAGGTTGCTAGGAGGAATTGTGAAATCTAGCAATAGAATTTCCAAGCAAGTTATTGCAAGGACATATTAGATATGCACACTAAAATTCTGAAGAGGTTGCTAGGAGAACAGAAAAGTACTTTTCACTCAGATTTTTCAAATTTCTTTCGTATTTCAAAAGAAAGAGAAAAACCAAAAAAAGTAAGTAATATGTTGTTTTCCCTTATTGGCAGGTTGACCAAGTTGAACAACAAATGATTAGTCAAGCAAATACATCTCAAGGACCCCATTCTAAACAACAAATTTAATGACAAAGCATGCTATGAGAGCCAGGAGGTAGCAAATGAATAAAACTGACATCAAAAAAATTTTATGAGAGTAAAAACTTACTTTTAAGGCCAGAGTCAATCTTAAACTTTAAGTAATCATG
>MKEJ01039606.1:0-12500 GCA_001753735.1 Embelia ribes
TGCGGGTGCGGGTGCGGATGCGAGAACTTTTAAAAATTTTAAGATGCGGATGCGGCGGAGATTCGGCATTTTTTTTTTATAAATATTTTTTATTTGTTGTATGTTAGTATCGATCAACATTAATATGTAATTGAATGATAATACTAGAGAACAAAAGAGTATTTGATATTGCTTTTCATTTCTTAGCAAAATAGCAAAAGACCGATTTCATCATTTAATAATCTACTAAGCTAAACCAAGCACTAACAAGCAAAAGTATCCAAAATAGAGTGCCAACAAACTATTCGCTAGTCGCATTATAGCCACCAAAACGACAAAATATAATAAGGGAAAGATTGACAAAATATATTTTAGAGCTAAGTACGAATAGCCCTCCACCAAAACAACAAAATCTAATATCATCACGAAAGCCATCAAACTCCATCACCATCCTCATCAATTTGCTCTCCACCATCACCATCATCGTGGAACACAATCGCCTCCAATTCGGGTTCATCAAGGGAAAGATTGGCAATTTGGAGTAGACCGACGTCATCAAGAGAATCAAATTCATCTCCAACGATATCCCACATCTTATTCTTTCCGAGTGCATATTGTGGGGTTTTTCTTGAAAGAAGTCGGAGATTACAATGAACAAAAACCAAATCTTCTGCACGTTCCGTCGTCATCTTATTCCTTCTAATTGAATGAAGAAAAGAGTAAGTACTCCAATTTCTTTCGCAACAAGAAGATGAACAAGGTTGCATAAGCAACTTTAAAGCCAACGATTGAAGTTTAGGTGCATACGTGCCATACATGGCCCACCAACTATGAGGATCCATGGCCCATCTAGCATAGATGGAATCGGCATCCGCAAAGTACCCCGCTTTGGTGGAAAATTTAGCACACTCTAGCATTACTTCGTTTCGCTCATTTGCATCCTCAAAGTATTTCTTCAAACACTTGTTTCTTTCAGATGTTATTTCCACATCCCTATGCGGAGCAACTCGGGATGGGTCCTCTTTAAGCCATTGATCACTATAATACCTAACAAAAAAATGAATCCCAAATGATAAGCAATAGAACGGGATGTTATTTTACTTAAAAAATCATTTAAAAAACAAAACAAGTCAATAGGAAAAAAAAATAAAAGTTAGTAAATCACCTTGGATTCAAGGAATGTGCTAAGCAATGAAGTGGGGTGTTATTTTTGTTCCATCTATCTACAAGAATTTCATGCACAACCTTGTAAAAGTCGGATACCTCTTCCGGTCGCTTCCCCTCATGCTTGTAAATAGCTTTTTTCACTTTTTCAATCATTGTATCCCACATTTCATAAACTAGATGAAGACATGATTTATCCGTATCACAAGCTCGAATCATGTCATAAATGGGGGCTGTAAATTCAAGTATGTAATCTATTTCATCCCACCATATATCATCTAAAACCTTATCTTTCACAAACCTAGCACCACCAACATCATCTTCTCGATAACAATTCCATTGATCACTAATTACCATTGTTCTTAAGCTTTGTTTGATCAACTTGAAACGCTTAAGCATCACAATGGATGATGCAAACCTCGTCTCGGCAACAGATAAAAGCTTTAGAGGGCAAAACTCATTGAACATGGCCAACCGCATACTATGATTATTTATGTAGTTCTTTATGATCACAACATCTCCTACAATATTAGTAATCCAAGAACATGCCGAATAAGTTAATTCATTTCTCTCAAAATTCTTGGCTGCGCATATATTCTTCAATGCCAGATTCAATGTATGAACAACACAAGGAGTCCATAAAATATGCGGAAATTGAATTTCAATGAGTTGGCCAGCCGCTTTGCAATTTGGAGCATTATCTGTAATCACTTGTACCACATTTTTTGCCCCAATTTGTAGAATCACTTCTTTCAGTAAGCCAAAAATAAAATGTTTATCCTTTACCTCCCCGGAACAATCAACAGCTTTAATAAACATTGGTTGACTATCTGCAACCGCCATAAAATTAATGATGGGGCGCCTTTGAGAATCGCTCCACCCATCACTAACAATGCTTACTCCTTTTTCTAGCCAAGTACTTCTAATGGGCTCCAGCAAGTTATCAACATTTTTCCTTTCGTTTTTGAGTAATGTTGTTCTCAACAAATTATACCCAGGTGGAATATATCCAGGAATATTCGTATTAGCCGCAAATGTGTAAGAATTTGTATAGTAAGGATTCCTTGCTAGATGAAATGGCAAGCCACCCGTATAAAACATTCTAGCAATTTCGGCATGAAGTTGGTCACGAGCCATCATGTTAAAAGCATTTTCTAGAGGATTACTACCACCACTAGAACTTGACGAACTCATTTTCCTCATTTTAAAATCAAAAGTTTGACTTGCATACGAGGATAGACCTCCGGAATAAGAACTACGAGGCAAAGGAACCTTTTTTGGTTGATTAGCCTTTTGCCACTCAATTGCCTCCTTCCAATCTTTGAAATTCCACCAAATTTTGTTGTGTTACTTTCGGGCACACTGCTATCCCATGATTCTTAATTTTCATTAAATGGGCTTTTGCTACCCCCTCCTGTCCTAAATTTTTCAATTTTTTTTACAAATCTCCACAAAAGAGAATTTTCATCATTCTCGAGCTCGGTCATAGCTATAATCATAAAAAAAATTAAAAAAAAAATATATAATTTTTAGAATTGAATAAAATTATATTCTGGGACCCACTATTATATACACACACACACACACACATTTACTGGAGGAAGTTTCATACCTATTGATTTATACACACACACCCCCATCCAGACTTAGTCACATACATACACACACACGCGCACACATACACAACACACACACACACACATATGCATACATGTAGACATATGAATAAGATAGGACATTAGGAGACAAACCTGAAGATGATGGTTGGAGAAGATGATGATCGGAGAAGGTGATGGCTGGAGAAGATGATGATCGGAGAAGGTGATAAAGATCAGGAGAGAGAGAGTCGCAAGGAGAGAGAGAGGGGGGCAACCCAGGAGAGACTGCGTAATTCTTTTTCATTATAAAAAAATTACAAACTACATCCTTGCTTTTTTTTTAATTTTACAAGCTAACCCAAACTTTAAAACAATTACAATTTGAACCCCGCCGTATCCCCAAAGTGTCTTCGATGTGTCCGAGCCGTGTCTCATATGAAATTAATTAAAAATAAAATAGGAAACTCCAAATGGCGTGTCCGACACGCATCTAGCCGCATCTGAGTCCGCGGAGAATCCGGTGCGGGTACGGCACCCGATTTGAAGTGTCCGTGCTTCCTAGACCACTATCTTGCATAGTAACCAATCACCTTTCACTTCCTTAACTTCTTCCCGAATCGCAGCAGCTTCAATTAAAAAAGGTGCCTTTGAAAGCATTGAACTCACCTCAAAGTGAAGAGGCAAAGGTGTTGAATGTCCCTAATATTCTATGAAGTTCGTCTCTCCCGGATTGCAGCTCCTCAATGCCTAGTCCTATTCCCTTAAACTTGTCAATCCCATCAACAATTAAGAGTTCAATCTTGGCTAGCCTGGCCTCCAAGTATGCCATCACATCTGTTGACTTCTCTCTCTTCCCTTTGCCTATAGCAGGGTTTTGATCGTTGTCCCTATCGGCCTCCCCTGCAAGCAAAGTGGACTTTGAAGTGTTCCCCCTCTGGTTTTAGAGCTTCGGTTATGAGAAGGCATAACGAACCTCAGCCATGACGGACACAAGACCCTTCTTTTCGGATTTGGGCACCTCCACCTTAGCCTTGAAAGAGTTGAACAGAAGAAGAGATCCCATCTTAGCCTCCTCTTGTACGTCCTTTTCTTGCAAAAGGGACAATTTTCCTTGCTTTGGGCGCTCCATCCATAGCTCTGTGGGTTTGATACTAAAACTCTACTTGATACAGGTGCTTTTTATGACTTCCTTAAGGTAGGCGAAGCCAAGCGGCAAGCATTGCCTACGTCAAAGAACAAGGTTGGCTAAAGACCATTCTATCGAGAAACCTATCTAAGAAGTTGCACAAAGAGATCGGCTACCCATTCAGTTGTGGATATGGACAATTTCAAGATAGTTCTTGAAATTGAATTCTTGGGCAACATGCGTGCATTCCTCATTCCTTTCTCAAAGACAATGTGCATTATAGACAAAGGGAACACATGCATGATGCCCAGAGCTTAGGAAGCTTCTATTAAGGCCAAAACTATGCAATGCAACTAAGGGGCCATAAAGAGAAGCAACCCACCTACCTTACGGCTTAGAAGGATGATGAGGGGCCATTTTCAATCAAGGCAATAGTGCCTAAGGAGGTTTGCTCAAATACTCGAAGAGTATGACAAAGACCCTTCCACCGAAGAGAGGTGGATTACAAGATCGATTATGTACCCAGTGCCAAACCACCCGCTATGGCACTTGATCAAATGGCTCCTCCGGGGTCGGAGTTGAGAACGCAATTGAAGGAGTTGTTGGATGCTAGGTATATCCTACCCTCGAAGACTTTATATTGCAACAGTCTTGATCCAAAAGAAGCATGATGGTTCGTTTTGCTTGTGTATTGACTATTAGGCGTTAAACAAAATAACAGTGAAGAGTAAGTACTCGATACTGCTCATTCGAGATCTATTCAATAAACTTGGACGTGAAAAATGGTTCTCAAAGTTGGGACTTGAGATCCGGGTATTATCAACTCCACATAACTGAAGGGGATGAACAAAAGACTGCTTTTAGTACGAGTTATGGCTCTTACAAATTCTTGCTTATGCCATTTGGACTAACAAATGGCCAAGCCAATTTTTGCACTTTGATTAACAAAGTTTTCTCACCGTTCTTGGATCGATTTGGCATGGTGTACCTCAATGATATAGTGATATAAAATAAAACGTTGGAAGAGCATGCCGAACATCTAGGACAAGTATTTTAAGTCCCAACGGAAAACCTAGATGTGAAAAAGGAAATATGGGCATTTGCACAAGGAGAAGTAACTTTCCTTGGGCATAAAGTGAGAGGCTAGAAACTACGAATGGATGAAGCAAGGGTCCGGGCTATTCAAGAGTGGGAGCCTCCAAAGAAGATGTCCGAACTTCGCTCCTTTCTTGACTTTGCATACTATCGGTGATTCATACAAAGTTATTTGGGAATATCCGTACCGTTACAGGGCTAATGAAGAAAGACCGTTCGTAGGAATGGACGGACAAATGTGAGGGTGCCTTCAACGCATACAAGGAGGTCGTGATGAGAGCCCATCTTGACTCTTCCGGATCACACAGAGTAATAAAGTACATATGGATGCATCCGACTTTGCAATCAACAGAATTCTTCTGCAAGAAGGCATCCTAATGTTAACGAAAGTCGCAAGCTAAATGATACAGAAAGGCGATACAAGGTATAAGAGAAAAAAATGACTACGGTGGTACATTGCTCGTGAACTTGGAGGCATTATTTGTCGGTAAACAAGTTTGTAATGAAGACCGACAATGCAACAGCAAGCTATTTCCTTAATCAAAGAAGATAACCCCCAGAGAAGTATGGTGACAAAACTTCCTCGCCGGTTTGACTACGAATTGGAGTACAAACCGAGTAAAGTTAATGTAATGGGCGATGCTTTTAGCAAGAAAGCGGAGCTTGCTTCTATTATCCAACCCTAATGTCAATAACTTACGATAATGAAAAAAGGGTTGGAGCACGATCCAGTGGCCAAGACCTTGATGAAATATGTGATGCAAGGCAAGGTGTTGCGATGGATGGGCTACTTGACACAAAAAGAGAACGGTTGTACTTACCAAAGTAGGGAAACTTGAGACGAGAAATCTTATGGAATGTTACGACTCCTTATGGGCTAGACATCCGGGTATCCATCGCACTCTTACTCTACTCGAAAATGTTTACCATTGGCCACACACTAGGATGATGTAGACCGTTACGTAAGGACATACCTTGAGTGCCAATAAAACATGTTATAGCCAAAAAAAAAATGGTAGAATTGCTCGAGCCGTTGCCAATACCTGAAAGACCTTAGAAAGCTTATGCACAGATTTCATTACTTGCCTATCCAAGTCTGAGAGATGTACTCTCATCATAATTGTGGACCGATTGCGAAGTATGGAGTGTTCATTCTGGGTTTCAAAGAGTGCATGATCGAAGTGACAATACATCTCTTCTTAAACAATGTGGTGAAATTTTGAGTTGTGCTGAAGACAATCGTGAGTGATCGAGACTTACGATTCACGGGGAGGTTTTGGAATGAGTTATTCCACATAATAGGGTCCAACCTCAACTTTTCTACTAGCTTTCTTCCGCAAATGGATAGGCAAACTGAATAGGTGAATGCCTTGTTGGAGCTATAGTTTGAGGCAATGAGTAAGTGCCAACCAGGGGATTGAGTTATGCTACTTGACATTGCTCAACTCTCCTACAATCTTCACAAAAGCGAGGTCACTCAAATGAGCCCGATCCAGCCAGCCACGGGGCAACAACCATTATTACCTAACACCGTCGCCACGGAATACAAGGGAAAGAGTCCGGCTGTATAAATTTTACAAAAGGTTGGCAAACACGGCGAAGGCTTACTTGGCCAAGGTGGCCAAGAAGATGAAAAAATGTGCGGACCAAAAGAGGAGGTTCATAGAGTTCTAAGAAGGAGATCTTGTCATGGTTAAGCTAGCGGCTCACCAAGCCAAGACATTCAAGAATTTGCAAAAGGGTTTGGTGCGAAGATACGATGGTCCCATTTCGGTGACAAGAAAAGTTGGAAAAGTATCTTACAAATTGAGACTTCCACAAAAGTTACGCATGTTGCATTTGGACTTCCATGTGAATTTGCTCAAACCTTATCATGGCAATATAAAAGAACCAAGTAGAGAGGACTCAAAATGTGCACCACTGATCATCGCGATTTCACATGAACAATAGGTGGATTCCATACTTCCGCATCAAGTGGTTCCAAAGAGAGTGATGCACCCAAGTTACACGGAGTACTTAGTGAAATGGAAGAGACAGAGACGCAAGATGGGAAAGAGAAGAAACATTGTGCCAATACAAAGATAAGTTGGACCAATTCTTCGAAGAGTATGCGATGAAGGTGTCACGAAGTTCGGTGGGGGAGAATGTTACGGACTGTGTTAATGTGACAAACCGAATTGTCATTGGCGCAACTAAGTTGCAATGAAGTTTATGGATCATCCCAGAAGACCCTACTTCATTCTACTCTTTTCTTATTCTACACATATAGAGTAATCTAGACTGTAGTAGAATGGAATATAATATTGTAGTAGCAGCTTGAAGATAGTAGAGGATTCTAGACCCCTTTTTACAACCATTGGATCGGATTGATGTCAATTGTCTAGTCAGGAGGGAGACTTATATACAAAGGGTAGATAGCCCCCCTATGACCATCTAGAATTGAGTTTCAATACAAGCCTTACTTTCTCTCAAACACTAGTGCTCTTAGATCTTTCTTACTTCTTGATTGTAGGCATTTGGGTTACACTGACTTAGCTTTCAAAATGGCACCGTGACAAGCTAAATGCCACAAGGGAAGCTCTAGAAAACTAAGCCCGTGACCCTAAGCATCCCATTAAAGTAAAATTTTTTAGTATTTTCTTTTGGTCTTCATTTATTTGATGTTTTTCGTCTGGCTATTAACACCTAGGCATTGTAAACTAACACAAGTGCATGCACATGAACAATCATTCGTTCACAGATAACTAAAAGCATTATTCCGCATTTTGATGTAAGGATGGAAAAGGATAACTGAAGTATGTTTGCTTTAAAATAAGTCTACAAACTAACAAAATAACACTTCTACATTTTCTCTTGATATTGACAAATTGTGACGCACATCAACAAAGCATAAATAATACACGAGTGAGAACCTGAATTTTTGCTCCTCGGTACGTGATCACTCCTGGAATGCAAGTCAATGTGGTGAATTCATAGGATGCAACCTGTCAGCCAAGAGAAATATGAAGTATTTTCTGCGTTCCAAATAAAAGTTCAACTCAAAGACAAATTACAGATGAAAGACTCTCAATCAATGGATAATAGTTAAACAAGCACATTCCAATAGACATAAACGCAAGTTAATAGCACGCTTAAATCCATCTATTGAGTATGCATGATATATATTTTCGGCTTAAAAACTCAGTGCCATGCAAGATAACTCTGAAGACCAAAATTCAGCATGAGAGAGAAGGAATCAACGGCTATCTTGTTCAACAAAATTTTCAATCGCCGGATTAACTTTCATTTCCATCAACTAAAAAGTGTCATTGCAAGTAAAATATCCAGTCCAGAACTTTCATGTGAACCATCCACCAGTAGTTTATTTTCATTAAAGTCAAAACTATTTAATCTAGCTGTCATTGTAGCTAGGATAACAAGTGAACCAAACAAGCCAAGACCCTTTTTATGGCAATCAAAAACAGATATAATAACCCAAAAAAAGGATTGCAATAAAGTGCTAGGATGGAGAACAGCGTTGGACAGGCTCTCCAACCCTAAACAAGCCAAGCCTCATTTTCATATTCAAGCTCGCTTTATTTGCTTTAGTGGGCTAAGCAAGGCCACAACAAGTCTGCTGAGACCCAGCCTGTTCATGAATGACTCTTTTATCTCTTGTAGTTGTATCAGAAAACTATTGCACAATAAATTAGACAAGTTTTAATAGAAAAAGATAAGATATTGTATTTTTAATATTAAAGACAATATTAATTTTTCGGATTTATCTATCACAAAATATACAGATAGCACAGTTTCTAGTTGTCCTTTTTCCCCCTGGCAAGGAATGTCTTTGATTTGAATATCAACCTTCTTGCTTGGACTGTGGCTCCCAGTTTTGAATTAATTGTCTTCTTAGCTACCACGACAAAGAAGTTTTCTTACATTTTTTCTCCTTTCAAAAGTATTAACTATATAACTGTATCAGTAAAACATAACTAGAAGTCATATATATATTAAAATTTCAGCATGCACTTAAACTCTAAACGAGCCAAGCTGGAGAAAGTTCCAGCTCGCTTTTTTACCGAACAAACACTAATTCTTCAGAAAGAAAATGAGACGAACCAAGCCCCTAAAAAATAAACGTCTCCATTCATTGAAGACCCTAATTGCAATTTGGTATAATTCAGCTTAGACGAAGATTTTCCTTTCCTTGGGAATGGTTACCCCTTAGTTTAACAAGGCTTTGGAGAACAGGAAGTAAAGGAAAAGAGAACAGGAATAAAAGAGGTAATAACATACTCTCCACATAAAAGAAAAGAACATTTCTTCGATTAAATGAAGACCTTTTCTCAGAAATTACTTCTCCGATTATTTATTTATTTATTATTTATTAGTTTTTGCACTCCTCTGAAAATTTAATAGGCATATTAGCAAATTTATTATACTGACAAAAAAACAATAAAACTGAGATTGAAAGAAAACCCTCATCAATACTTGTAACACTTAACTCCTGATAATCTCACACTAACTCCTGATAAACTAGCACAAATATGTAACCTGGAGGTCCTGACTCTAAATTTCCACTAAATGAAAGAGCAAAAGCATAATATCAAGCAACAATTACTCACCTCTGAAAATGTCCCAGTCAGCTTGTTTAAAAGTGTAGATTTCCCAACAGAAGGGAAACCCACAAGACCAACTCTTGAATCTCCACTTTTTGTGACGTCAAAACCTTCACCAGCACCGCCGCCTCCTTTAGATGTAGGTGCGAGAAGTTCCCTCCTTAGCTTAGCAAGCTTAGCCTACCATCAGAAGCATTGAGTTAACACCACCATCACCATTTATTACATTACTCTGGAATCAACGTTCTCAAAATAAAGATGCACAGGATAGGAAAAGATATTGATGATAAGAACACATTTGCTTAAGAAGAACATGCGGCATGGTGCGATTAGATGAAGAGGCGGCAAGGGCCCCAAGACCATCCTTGGAGTTCCAATACAGAGATAGACTACACATATAAAATTACAGCCACTCCTTTTTCGATCGACAAAAAGAGGGGTGGTTCATGTCAACCCTGTACTACTGTATATTCATTACCATTCCCACGCAATTTCTTGCCTACATAATATTTCTGGTCATAAAATTCCACAATTTCATATTTCAAAACACAATATTTCATTATACAAATCATCATTCCAATTTCATATAGACATCTTAACTTGCTCACCTTGACCGGCAGCAAAATGATATGAACTGTAGTGCAACCCAAGGGAACAGACAATGGTAAAACTAAGCTATTATGTTCCCAAGTTATATCACCATTCTAAATGATCTGACAGAGAAAATTACAAACCAGTTCAGACCGTGTATTTCCATTTATACGCTTAAATACCTTGAACCACTGAACTATGGAAGGTAGTTGCACTAAATAACAAATCAAGAAACTATGTACTATGACTGCTGCACGCATAAGTAACTAAGGACCACTTACAACAATACAGATAGCAACTTTATCGTATTTAGATATGTTTATACAAATTGCTAAAACAACCACGCAGCACAGAATTCAAAATAATATAGAAGGATTAAGAAAAGCACAAAGCTAAAAGAACCTTACAAGAAGTAGGTACTAGAATCTAACATGCATGACTAAGATAATTTTCAACTTTCAAGGTTTCAAGTGCATCAAACTTCAAATTTACAATAAACAAACACAATAAGCCTCCTCACCTCTACCAGGAAAAAAATTGTAACTTAATTTTCATCCGACTAAGTAACGTGCACACCACGCGAGCCTGTGAGGCACAAGCTACATTTCCACAAGGACCAAATGCAGAACAATTTTCAACATGATATAAAAATTTACATTTACTGGTTCTCACCAAAAGTAAGTACCAGGAAATCAAATTGTGTACTGAGCAAATTGAAGCAATTCAAACTACTGGACGCATGTACTCAAATTACTAAAGAAAGAAAAGGAGCCACAACATATACTTTTTAAAAATATAGTGATTCAAATCTAAAACTTTCCGAAATGTTTTATCTTCATAAAACAAATGGCATGCGATCCCGTTTGCCATAATAAGTAGAACCATACGCAATTGCCACTTTGGTATTTACATAAGTAAATCAGGCAATTTAAGTTACCAGGTCGCAATATGCTGAAGAAAGGGAGCTCCATTGGTATTCTCTTATTTATTATGGCTCACTACTATCTAAACTCTAGCCAGAAACATTCATAATTAAGCCAAGCATATCAACTTACCAGGAAAAAAATGCCGAACCTGTATAGCTATTAAAAGAGAAAGATAACTGCAAAAAACCATTTCTTAAAAGAATTAGAGATTTGAAGCTTGTGATTACATACCTTAAGCAGCCCAAGGTGATGAGCAGTAGCTTTGTTCTTTTGCGTCTTTGCCATCTAACATAAATAAGTAGGCCTAAGATTATTCATCAATAATTAAAAAAACGAAAAGAAAACCTTTTGAGTCATAAACCAAATGTCTAGTTACTTTGTAATATCAGAGTGTTATCCGTGTCTTGTGCACTTCAGTTCCCAAAATATGACAAAATGTATCACATATATCAGTTGTACTGCGAGTAATATCAATAGGGTTTGATATCGTCCTACTTCCGAATGAGATAATTAAATAGAGAAACATTATTATATAGAAAATCTACGGAAGGCACTAATATGTATATGGCTTCATCCTTTTGGATGGAAAGAAGGAAGATTGACTCAGGTGCTTCAGTTAACAATGGCAAAATACACTGGCACCAACAAAATAGTAATCCATTAGAAACAAATTACAAGCACCTAGCAATGGAGGACAAACGTATCCATTGGCTATGGTCACAACACCATTTGTTAGATCCACCATAGAGTCAATGGTTCCATGCTCAGAGAATTATGTTTTCAAATACAAAGAGGTAATACTAGAAGAGACATGCCACATTACAGCTAACCACAAACAAATTTATACATCAACGCTCACAATCAGAATATGGTAAAGCTTAAAACAGCTTGTACTCTATTAATTTCTCTGTCCCTCCAGTCAGGTGGGTGACAGTTGGTCTTGCAACCAGATCCCCCTAAAAACCATACATGTGGGTTTCCCCGCGTACAGCTCATGCCGTTTGATGTGACAAGCTCGGTTTTGTGCAAGGATTGCTCGAGGGGAAATGTTGGAGAAGAAAATATTTTTCTTGCGTCCATTAATTTTTGTGAAGAGGTTTTCATTTCCATCACTTTTTCCCTCGAGAAATTCTTACATGAGAAGCGTCAAGAATTTTATAATTCGCAATAAATTAATCATGGAATGTGTTCCAACCATATTTAATAGACAAATCCCTTTAAGGAACCAACACGTATAAAAGGCAATTTGGTTTTCCTGAATCAGTCTATACAGATTGAGTAAAAAAAACTTAGCCAAGTAAGCAAAAATGGATTGACATCCAAAGCTCTACCCAAGCAACAGCTTTTGCGCAGAAGTGAAAGTCACTAAGCAAGGAAGAGGAAAACACTAAAGCCTAGTTTGGGATTACTTTTTGACAGC
>MKEJ01039612.1:0-12436 GCA_001753735.1 Embelia ribes
TGGCACTTCAAATTCTTGAAGTTCCAACTGAGATAACAGTACCCTCTTCTTATCCATAACTAAAATTCTAATAATCTTTGCACAAATAAGTAAAATGAAAACTCATGTAGTCATACCTGAGCTATTAAAGGATTATAAAATGCACATAACATGGAACTGAGCTCTACGATGGACAATAACAAGAAAAAATAAAAACATGTTTTTGACCCAGACTACCTTTAAGACGTTCGAGTTCTATGCAAATCATATGTAAATCATCATAAGCTTTCTATCAGTCTCGACCTCGCACATAAAATTTATGATGATATTGGAACAATGTAAAACTATTTTAATGCAATAAAGTTGCTGCATTGATTCAGTTTGATCCTCTCACCGTCATCATCATTATCATTATCACCCAACTCATAATCCCAAGAAATTGGGATTAGCTAAATGTAACTAAAATAAGATACCACGTCGTGTAATTAATGTGAATTTTCCTGTGCTACTCGTTCCTATATAAGAAAACTTGCTCATCTATTTCTCTAACACGCAAGCCTTTTCTTATCACTTACATCCATATTTTTACAAGTCTATACCTACCATTCCTTCTCACATTAATATTTTTGCTTTCTCTTACGGGTGCATTTACAGGTCATTTATTACATATACCCAAATTAGACAAATCTCTCATATCTCATCCTAAATTTTCACCACTCCTTACCTAGCACAAGTCTCTTCAAGGGTAAAAACTATTTATGTTTGAGAGACTTTTAGTAATTCCACTTATTCAAAGCCATAAAGATAGAGGCGGACCCAGGATGTATAAGTACAAAATTTACGAAGCTGGCTGAAACGTGAAAAAAAAAATTATATTGAAAATTTGACACTAAAATTACAAATAAAAAATTTGACACCAAAAAATTACGTGCAAACTCATAGCTCCGTCCCTGCATAAAGATTCCATCGTATGTCCTTATCATATATGACTAATTTTCACTAAATTGAGTAAATAGTAGGAAAGCAAGCATTCTTGATGTCTTATCTAAAATCTACAATGTTGAGATAGTTGTTTCTTCAAGATAAATGGCCACAACTTAAAGCAGCTATTAGCGTTAACGAATTAATCAAATGACATATATACATATAAACATGCATATAAGGGGGTGAAAAAAAAAAGAAAACACCTGCCGGGAAAGATCAAAATGAGTCAAGATAAGCTGAGCAGCGTTCAAAGTCTTGTCAATGTTTTCGTTTGCTCTCAGCATAGTCTGTGATTTAATCAACGCAAGAATATCAAGATTCGGTCGCACTGTAACGAGAGAGATACACAGAGAGAGAGAGAGTGCCTGAGTGGGGAGCAGAGCGGTTTGAAGAGCGGAGACGCGGTGGTCGAGGGAGCCGAGAGCGGAGACGACGGTGTCGGTGATGGATTGGCTCTTCATTAGCATCTCTCTCACCTCTCTCGCTTTCTCGCTGGGCGCCATCTTTCTGGCTCTAACGAGAGAAAGTTGGAGGGAGAGAGGGTTTTTGATACGAATGAATTGTTTATTGTTATTCAAATTGTTTACTTCCTTTTATATTTTTCTATTTTATTAATAATTTAAATTTTTAGACAAATTATTACACATGTTTTTGAGGAAATTTTAAATTACAATAATTTAATGCTTAAATACAATACAAATATTAAATTTAAATTTTTAATAAAAATAAGAGTAAAATTGATTTTTTTAAGATTAAAATATTAAATTATTATGTTTTAAAATTTCTTTAAAAAATGCAATATACAATGATGTTTAAATACAATAAAAATATTAAATTAAAAATTTTAATATAAATTGAGAGTAAAATTGATTTTTTTAAGATTAAAATATTAAATTATTATGTTTTAAAATTTCTTCAAAAAAATGCGATATACAATGATTTATAGATGAAGTGCGTAATTAATTATGAGGCAAAAATTGACTGTTGGTGGATAAGAGAGTAAAAAGTGAAATTTACCCATATTTATTATACATTATTAGTAGTGGAACATCCTACTATATTAATGCTAGAATATAATATTTAGGCCGGCCTACTTAATTTATCTTGATTATGATAAATATAGTCATGACCGATATAAAATATATATATATATATGCATGTATGTGTATGTATATATATATATAATCTCTACTAGTATTAGGGGATTTCCCCCATTGTTAGTAATAATAGTGTTTGTTTTTTGAGTTAAAAGAATAATAATAATAATAACCGAAAGTGATTGTGTAATTTTACATTACCATTTAAGCAACTTTAGAAGAAGAAAAAAATTGTTATTCCAACTGTGTTTAATAATATTGATTTCTTAACATATTTCATGCAAATAAAAGTATTGGTAATTATGAGGAGGAGTTGAATGGAAAAGTATTGAAAACTATAGGGAAAGTGAAGTTAATCAAATTTATTGTTCATTTATAACGGTGACCATCCTACTAAATTAATATTAGAAGATTGGATTGATTGTACTAATGTTTATGCAACCAAATTAATTTATCTTCATTATGATAAATATAATTGATAAAAATAAAAGGCAATTATTAAAAACACCATGAGATTTTACCTTTTATCAATGTAGCTTTAAAATTTTAATTTTTATCGATTTTATCCCTAAAGTTCTTATTAATCATAAAAAAGTTCATTTACCATATTTTGGACTATTTTGTAATTGGCTTTCATGATGGCTTATATCAATATAACTGCATTTCGTAAAATTGATTTGTGCTAGATTAAAATAGGTACACATACATTTTGAATAATTTGATATTTGTTCAAAAGCTTTTCTTAGCAATAAAAAATATTAATTATTAAATTAAATTATTTTATCTCATTAAATTATTTAATGATTTACAAATTATATTATAGTCAACTTTCTAATTATTAAAGTATATATATAAAAATAATCATAATCAATTTAGTTAACCATTTATTTATTTATTTATTTATCCAATTTTCAAATTTAAGAAAACCTTTTTCTTGCTAAGTTTTATGCATAAACATAGCTGCCAAAGGAAAAATAACAAAATAATCGTGTTGTATATTTTGCAACAAACATGTTCACCTTCCTTTTATATTAACTATTTATTCATAAATTAACATTCTAATTTTACTAATTAATATAATAACAATAATAATATTTTTATTTATATGTAAATGATTGAAGTATTAAATTTAAAAAGGATTATTTGTTAATAATTAACCTCTATCGTGACACTAATTATATGAAATAAATTTTACTTGGTATAGTGTAAAATAAAGGCAAAAAAGTCAAAAGGGTGTTTTTGATGCCTTAATAGAATCTTGAGGATAAAATCGATAAAAATTGAAATTTTTTTCACTAAATTGATAAAAGGTAAAACTGCATTTGTTTTTGACAATTCCAAAAAAAAAAAAAAAAATTGTTTCGACGATTGCTCATTGTGCTATTTTTATTACTTTATCCAGTGTCTGCAATATTAGGCACTGATAAATAATTGAAATGGCATAGTCATAATTATACTTAGCACATTCAATCAATTAACTACTATTTTTATATTTAGAATAATTGATATCAATTTAGTACGATTGAAGGTTAAAGGTATGGGCATTGATTAGAATATCCTATGGGAATTGATTAGAATACACTTAATTTTAGTGGCTATTACTACTACTAATTAAGAACTTACTCTACGATGTTGTCAAATTACTATTACGTGCTATAAATATTTTTCTATTAAAAGTTAGTTCACATCGTTTCTGCAAAATTTGCTATCCAACATTATTTTAAGAAAAAATAAATCCAAAGCAACGAATATTAATATCAGAACATTTTACAATGTGTAGTATTAAATTATGTTATCTACATTTAACTTCTTTCTTAAATAAAAGTTTTCCCCCGTAGAATGGCTACCGTAACACCATATTTCAATCCAATTATGTGTAACTTTGACATTAATGGTTACTTAAGTTAATTACTAAATAAAATATATTATTTAAAATTACAAAAAAAAATACAAAAATAGTTTTATTGATCTCTCATAGCTTTCAAATAAAAGAATTTTCAAAAAATCTTTTGATATTTTGTTTTAAAAAATAAAAATAAAAATATTATAATAGATATTTTGTAAAAGCTATAAAAATTCGGTTAAGAACCGTGTAAAAGCATATTTTTATATTTTATTATTCAATAATATATAATTATTTTAAAAACCCAACAAAACGAGACATATATGTGTAAATATATATATATATATATAATTTTCCTTTGTGTAATTCATATATGGCTTTATTATCGTGCAATCGATTCTTGGGTATCTCAGCTTATTGTTGTTCTCCACTTCATTGCCCCCAATTGCAGCAGGTACGCTCAATTCCCACGAAGCTTCTCAATTCCCCAAATTGCCCTTTCAAATCCCACAAATTACTCATCGATTCCCGCCGCCGGTTACAGCTTAGGGCTAGCTCCGCCGCAATGGAAGCCGCTCCTCCGCAAGGCTACCGGAGAAACGTCGGCATATGCATCATAAATCCTTCCAATAAGGTATCCCACCCCCCCCTTCTCTCTCTATATATATCTGTGTGTGTGTGTGTGTGTGTCAAGGTTTGAAAACTGGGTTTCGATCGCCGTTACGGGCCGGTATATTTAAGGCAGATCCAAAATATGTAAGTGTAAAATTTATAAAATTGCTGAAACTACATTTAAAAAAAATTTAATACTAGAATTATATATAAAAAATTTTACAAACAAATTTGATCCTTGGAAAATGATGGGGTGATTGTAGCCCCAGTGGCAAACTAATAAATCTGTCCATAGATATATGGATAAGAATGGGATTTTCATTCGTAACGGCCAAAACCGTGACATATAGGCCGTTCCAGGAAAGAAAATGAATAAATAATTTTGTAAAGATAAAAAATTTTGCGATTCTGATTTCTTCAACCGTTACGTTCCCCAAAAGCAACGCCACTGTTACCATTATATCAGCAGCCACCGTTATTTGAAACGGTGATATGTATATATGATTGACATACCAACAGCTATACAATTATGTGTCAATCAATGCTGTAGAAACATCTACGTGGTTTGATATGTGTGGTGATCCTCTTTTAAGAAAAGTATCAACATGCTGTGTGTGAGTAATAAAATTTTTTTACATTGATTTTTTTTTTTTCTTTTGTAGTATACCAATACTATATATATGCACATGTATGTGGATGATTTTTTTATTATTTTTTATTTTTTTTTGGTACAATGCATACATAATTGAAACAAAACAAACAAGGACAATACGTACATAATCGAAACGTCCAAGCCTCTTTATCCACCCCTTTACATGGATATTTTTTTTATCTCATCCTTAGACTACTTTCTAAAATCAATATATATTTTTCCTTATTATTATATTATAAAAATTATTTCGTTTATTTTAAAAATTGCAACCACAAAATTGAACCTTGTAGTCCCTCCATTTCAAGTTAATTACCTGCTCACCCATCGGAACGGCAAAGCGACACTCACAGGTCTGGTTCCCGGCCACACAATGCACGCGCCACGTGGCACCAACCGTCACGAACGCAGTATCCAAAAAACAATCCACCGCCATCTCAACCCCAAGCATATGCAGCGGAATCAGCACCGGCGGCTCGCATTGGCCGTACACGTACGGCTGGTAGCTCGGCACGTCGGGATTGTCGACGATAGCCGGCTCCGTTATGACCGCATACGCCATCGGCCCCGTCGGGAGGTAGCTCGTGGCTTTGTCCATCGCCGGCGGCGGCTTCGGCGCCGACAACGGGGAGTCCTTGCCGTAGTATATGCGCTGCGAGAGCCTTAGCCCGAACTGTACTGAGCGCGAGAAATCTTCAGCCATCAGAGAGACGGAGAGAGAGACAGAGAGAGGGAAGGGAGATGCGAGGAGTGGCAACGTTTGTTGCGAAATATAACTGACAGCATTGATTGGGGACTGCGGATGGAAAGATCAGCTGTCCTGCGGCGCACGGTATGTGAAATATTTAGTGACGATTACCAAACGCAGCCCCAGCGTTTCATAATTGAATTTTAATTTTAATTTTTTTACTAAAATATAAATTAGTATAATTAAAATATTTATTTCCCAAATATATTTAATAACAATTATCAAAAATAACCCAAACATTTAGGATTCATCAATTTAGTTCCCAGTGTTCTCATTTTTTTTAATTCCATCCACAGGGTATTTTGTTTGTCATTAACCCAGTTCTTATGTATGTTTTTCCGTGAATTTTAATATCACTCCTTTGATACGGAAATAAAGATAAAATTGTGTTTGTTTCCCCAATGATAAAAAGAACACGACCTACTGGTTCTTGGCATTGTAAAATATGAGATATGAAATACAATTATATAAAATTTAAGTTTGAAAAGAGTAATAAGCAAAATTGTGAATATAATGAACTGCTCCCCAGGAAATGGTAGCAGCAATAGATTGAAAATCATTGGTATTCTTTGACGTCGCGGTTTATCTCCTGTCTCTTGTTTTTGGTCGATTTTTTGCTAATTTTTTTTATTTATAAAGATTAAGCTTTGGCAAAAAAATAAAAATAAAANNAATAAAAATAAAAATAAAAATCATAAATTTGGGACTAAATGGATGAAAGGTTAAACTTGGGTATCGTTTTCGATAATTTCCCAATATTTAATAGGCAAAGAGGGAATAGAAAGGAAAAAATGTGGAGAAGGCAAGTTAAGCATGATTAGTGTCGACCAATCTATAATTGGGCTTAATAAACAATGTATTGTATGGGCCCCGCCATAGGTCCAGGACTTCCAAGTGTAGTGGTCCGGATAAGTGGGGCTGCTTTGGACCTCAGTACATCATCATTAATTTTAAAATCAAAATTGATATTAAATAATTATTTTTAAATTTTATTATTTTTGCAAATTTTAATATTTAATTTCAGTTATTAGTTTTAAAATTAGTGGCCAAAATATACCGGGACAATCAGTCACGGCGGTGCCATTCCTTTTCATTTCTAACATGACTTCTCAACTAAATCTATTAATTCTTGGGCATAGCTTTATATATGCTAGTCACAACGTAGCACACGCAATACGTATGAAATTCGTTGCGATGATAAGGTGCGGGCAATAACTACTTTTTGGCATGAGGTTGCGCTTCTTGTACAAAGTTTGCAGTTCCTTTTCAAAATATGAAAATTCATCTCTGAAATCACAAAAAAAAAAATTTATGTATTTGAGTGAAAGAAAAAGATAAAAAAAAAAAAAGAAGAAGAAGAGATTGTACAGAGTGAAAATAGATGAATGAACTGATGGACGGTGGGTGTGCATGGATGGTGGATAAGTAAAAGAAAAAAAAAAAGTAAGACAGAGTGGGTGAAAATAAATTGACCGCATTATCCCATCACAAAAACTGCATATTTCATCACTTATGTGTATTTTTTTAGTAATTATTGAGATTGTATGAGGGTAAATTAGACCAACAAAAAATTGGAATGGACTTTATGAAAAATTGTCCATTTTGTATTTGCTTTTATAATAATATATATATATATATCATTTGCTTCAAATTTGGTACATATATCGTTTCATAACTAAGAGTACACCCTCCACTGCAGCATAAGGTTGACATACAAGAACCAAAAAAAATATTAAATATTCTTAATTTTAGTAAACTAAAAATATATTTTATCTAAATGCTGAGATTGAAAATTTAATTAAAATAACAAAAAAGAAAAGAAAAAAGAATAATAAATTATTTTTTATAAGTTAAATAATAGTTAAATTAATTTCTTTATTAAATTTAATTATTTATGTACACGAAAATCAATCTACTGTAACATAGCCGAATACAACCTTTCTCTTTATGCCTCTTAAATCATAACCTTCCTTTTATCTTTTTATTCAACCATGTTGAAAATATGGCTACTCGTGAAATAATTACGGCCCACCTTACAATAAATTAAAACTATGGATTTCTCGATTTGATGTTGACGTAAAGGTGAAAGATGAAGAAAAATAATTAATTTGACATTAAATTGATTGACAGGTTATGTCTTAGCCATACGATCCTATGATAATTTATTTTTCTTTAAAAACTCAAATATAAATCTTGATAAATTCATAAAATTTTATACAGAGTCTAACAATATTTTTTTTAATAGAGACTCGTAGTGATAATATATTATGAATCATATTGGAAATTAAATAAAATAATTTGTAATAAAGTAAAATAGAAGTCAAATAATTATGTGATTCAGTCTCAAATTAAAACAAGTTTAATTTATATCTAATTCAAGGAACTAATACCGGTGTATAATTTTATTTATATAAAGAGAGAGATTACAACGTGTAAAATAAAATTGAAAATCTGAATTAAATTGACTCTAATTTTAAACCTATTTTCTCTTATTTTTCTCTATTATGAACCTTTCCTCTCTTATAAACCATATAAATATATATATATATAGTTCTCATGCCATAAATTATAAAATATCCAACGGGTAACCATATCCAAATTATTCGTCAACTATTATTATTTATAACATAAATCATTATTTCAGATACAGATCTCTCCACGTCAATCTAATCAAGGGTACCTTTTTTGTTATTTTCTAAATAGAGTAGAGGAGGACGTGTCAAAAGTTAACAATCATAGTTGTCCTTTTTGTCCAGAAAATTTGGACCACAAGTGTTGTTAATTTCTTTTCTTTTTTTAAAAAAAAGTATTGTTAATTTATGATTAATTTCGTCCACATTGCCGGCCACGCGTTAATAATCACATGATTTATTTGGTTGTATTTTTTAAATAAAAAAATATATTTATTTTTTGAAATTAGAATATATAATAATTATAATTATTTTTATATTATTCAAAATTAAAAGGCATCACTAACTAAATCTTAATTATCTTCTCTTATTATCTTCTTTTTTGAATTAAAAATGAACAATTGATTAAAAAATTTTGTCAAGAGAACGAGGATTAAGGAAAGTTGAATTTTGCAGTATGATTCTATTTGCTTGCAGTGCTTCATCTTGCTATTAGCCAATTACTCATATTTTTCATACTTCCAAAATTATTTACACATTTTTATTTATTACATACAAATAAAAGAACTAGAATACATTTCATGCACAAAACACTCAGCATTTTAAGGTTTATTAAAATTGTTTACAAAAAGATTTTAATTTTTATAGTTTGAAAACTATTTATCAGAAGTTGCTACCAAACAAATTTTTGCATATGAGCTATGAAAAAATCTCAAACGCCAACTTTTAAAAACTGGAAACTAAAATGCTAACTAAACGGGGCTTTCAAACCTATGACATTCCAGCTAGTAGCTGAGAAGTATCTCAAAATTATCCACAACAATTTGAACCAAGGCAAAAGCTTCTGGATGCATAATTGGGCAGAGAATGAATGCTAAAAATCAAGTTTTAGGTAGAAGTTACAACTAAATCAATAGAGAATAAATGCCAAAGGCTTAGGTCACCAAATGCACCCACAATGACAAACCAACATCTAACCATAGAAACTAGGAAAGATAAATAAATATCAAAAAGCGGTTTCTGAAAAGGCGTGCTTTGAGATATAAATTAAAATCTGGATAACCGAGTCGGTTTTACCTTTTGACAATCAAACCCAGTTGCCTTTTGTGGTTTTCAAATGTGCTTTCACTTGTTTGGCAAGATTCTTAAAGAAAACTCAATTAAGTCACCAAGTAGGTGCTATTTTCCTTAAAAAAAATGAGCTTTTGATAACCAAATTTCTTTAAAACCACCAAACAAGCTTTCTAGGTACAGAGATTATCAAAGATTCCCCAAATCAAATAAAAAATATTAAAAACAAACATTTAATCTCCCATCACATAAGTACATTGTCCGCCTATTCTATTATCATAACAGTAGTATAAAACTCAACCATTCTCTTCACTGCATACGAAATCCAAGGGGCAGATTATAAAAGTTTGGTTTGGGGTTTAGTCTAGGAAAAGAGTATAATAGAAGATAATTAAGTGAAATACTGTACTATGATTCGAAATATGTTTCCAAATCACATTTTATTACTCAGTCATTTACTATTGCTAAACCGAAAAACTATCAATCAACAAAAGATTGTAGCTGCCAGTCTCGTCATCCTAATTTTTGATAACCAATTTCCAAAACTAAAAACCTAAGGCGAAGGAGTTTCAGGATCCAGAGAACCATAAATCTACCATAGTTTCAACATGGATATGCTTAATCTCCCCATAATTCATGGTAATAACAATCATATAAAACAAGGTAAGTGCTCTCTATACAAGAGTTATTTACTTATAAAATACAAGAATTACTATATTTTGAGGACAAAATACTACAAACTTATAACAATATGCTACCACTATCTTAATTTATCTTAATTAAAATTAGTTCTAGTAAATTGTTCTTATTTCACATTAATCTTAGCCTCAAAATACATACAGTAATTCCGTACAAGTCTCCTGTATATTACAAAAAAAAAAAAAAACTTGTTTTGAGATCAAATCCTAAAACGAGGCATCTTTTCCTAAGAATAAAACAAAAAACCAAAGAAAAATAATCAATCAACAACATAATTATGCACTCACCCGTCTCATCGTCGGCCTTCGAACTCCACCCCTCACACCTCAAAGAAGTCCCCCACTGCATCCTATAACAAGTATTCTGCTCAATAACAGGCCTCCCACTAAAATCCCCTTTCAACCTCGGATTAAAATGCAAAACCCGAGGTGGGTCTTCACCATCCACAGTCCTCAATCCCACCAACTCCATCATGAACTGAGAAACCATCACACCCCCATCATCCCCCTCTCTCACTAATGCTATCTTCGGTTCCTTCTCCACATGGGCCCACATTGGCTTCCCCACCACCGTTATATGTGAACCCAATGTGAGCCCACATGGGATCACCAATGTGGAACCCATTTGCAGAAACTCCTCCCCTGACACTGAAAACGAGTGTTTACATGAATCAGAGACATTTTCGCTCAGACTATGCCTTTCTATTTGTATTTTCCCTGATTCTAGCTCGGCCCACAACTTTTTCCCCGCCACGAAAGCATTTTTTGCAGTCCTCTGGAGCTCAGAAGACTCACCAATCGCAGTTTCGTCAAAGAACAAACCCGAGACTTGGGTGGTTCTCCTCCGAGACAATGAGCTAAAAGATTCCGAATTTAGAGCTTCGAAATCGGTTACAATTGAGTGGGAAATGAGGGAATAGGTGGTCTCATCCTCAGATGATCCAAACCCTAAACCAGTTTTCAGCACTAAGGGGATTTCTAAGCTCATCAAGAGGATATATAGCAAAAAGAACCCCATCAAGACCCTGATCGTTCTGAGTCGACTCAGTGACATTACAGAGTCGAATTTTGCCCGCTTCATCTACAAAAGACCCAATTTTGGGGGATTTCTACGAAAAAGAAATTGTTGTTTGCACTGTCCGGTTGAGAGGAAGAAAAGGTAAGTTTTAATTTTAAAGCATTTTATTCAATTTGAAAAAATTACAAAATTTGAACCCCAAATCAAGAACTTGAAAACAGGGGCTGTGATCCGGGCATTATCAATTCTTCATCGGTAAAAATCCTAAATTTTGGGGTTTCTGTGGAAAATAAATTGTGGGTTTGTGGCATGGAGTGGAGAGGAACAAAGGGTATGTTTTAATTTTGAAAATTATTGGGATAGAAAAAAGTAAAAAGCCTAACCCTAGATTCAAGAATTTGAAATGCAGGGTTATGAATTGGGTGTTTTGAAATCTGTTTTATGAACAGAAACTCTCGTGTATTTAAAGGAGTGAGAACGAGGGTTTGGCCCACTAGCATTCATGTCAAGAACTGTCATCTAGAGAGAGAGGGGGGAGAGAGAGAGAGAGAAGAAACTTAAATTTGTAATAATTTTATGAGTTAATTTTAGTAGTTGGTTTCCTTAGTTTCAATTACAATTCTATTTGGTACATGTAGTTTCATTTCAAACAAATTTTAGAACAATGACATTTATTCATGGTTATCGGAAACGCCGATTTCTAGTGGAAAAGTGTTTTGTCTAACAAGGTGAAATGCCAAAAACATTTGAAGGGAAATACCTCGGAAATGTAAAGGAAATTCCTCAAAAATGCATAGTAAACATTTCCGAAACTTGAATGTTACACATATAAAACGAAATGACTATAAAATATTACGGATACTATCAGAAAACTTATAAGAAATTTGATTTCATACAAAATTAAATAAAAATCAATAAAAATATAGTGAAATATAGTATTTTTACGCTGTAATAAATTTTTTTTATGTATATCCTTTTAAATTATGAGTAATATATTTATAAAAAGTATCAAATATAAGTATAGAAGTTCAGGTTTAACGGGTAGAAAATAAGTTTAAAAGATATTTCCAATACTAGATTAAAGAATTACATACATTTTTTTTACGT
>MKEJ01039620.1:0-13888 GCA_001753735.1 Embelia ribes
GTTGATCGTTGAAATGATAATTAACATGGAAGATACATGCTAATTTCCAAGATATAAATTAAAAGATGCTGCTTGATCAAAAGGTGTCCATGAATTGAGAAAATAGTCCTTTCCTTGTTTAGCTATCTATTTCATTATGAGAACTATACACAAAACAAAGTGTTCTTTAATTTGTTTCTTATTTGGGTATAAATAATACTATCTAAACTTTCAAGTTAAGCATTTAATATCATGATTACTTCATCGATTTTCCTATGTGCTTTAGTCTTAAATGGAATAAATAAAATTTGGTTGGATACGTAGGTTTTCTGCTGGGTACTAGGCAAACCATTTTGGAGACAAAAGATGGGGGAAATACTTGGGTGCCACGATCAATTCCCTCGGCTGAGGACGAAGATTTTAATTACAGATTTAACTCCATCAGTTTTAATGGGAAAGAAGGGTGGATTGTAGGGAAACCAGCGATTCTTCTGTACACGTCCAATGCAGGGGAGAGCTGGGAGAGGATACCATTAAGTGCTCAACTTCCTGGTGATATGGTAAGATTTTTGTATACTTTTCTAATATAGGTTGAACACCCAGAAGATGAGACATTTTATATACCCTGTGTGTCCTTTTAATTGTAAGTAATTGCACTTCGTTGGCCTTTTTTGTATTCTTGAACTAATTGTTGGGATATTCAGACTATTAGGAATTCTGCAATCCAACGTGATAGCACCCTTTTTGCATTGATGATGGAACTGAATTATGTTGGATGTTAAATTCTCTGAAGTACTAAAGTCAATGGCCATCTGTGGAACTTTATGAACATATATCATCATAATGGGTGAATGGGGCTTCCAATAGAAAACTATGATAACATATACTTGTCTTTGAGCTTATGGGAAGGGACAAGAGAGATCAGTAATGTCAGATTTTTTTTTTTGTTCTGAAGCAATTTTTATTTGGTTTGAGTTTTGCTTTGTCATTTATTTTATTTCTTTATTAGGGTGTACTCCACGATGGCTTAATGTTTATATGGCATCTGATTATTATAGTTGCTCCATTTTCAACCTCTATTGATATTAATATTGGTGGTGTTTAAATCACCGACTTGAATATCTTAATAGATTAAGATCATGCACGCCTTAATTGTGACTTAAGGGTAGGATTGGTACGGTTGTACCCCGTAAACAATCTCTTACGAAATAAGAGTAAGGCTGCATACATCATGCATTCATACACTCTCCAGACCCTGCAATGTGGGAGTTTTGTGCACTGGACTTGCAATAATAATTATCGCCAAAAGGGTGACATATTCAAATTAAGCCCATTCAAGGTGCCTTAATTAGGAATGCGTAGCCTAGGAGAATTCAAGAAATGACACAACTTGATACATAATTTTTGTTTGATTTAGCTGACCCTATGCTCTTTGGAATAAGTTTTGTTTGTTTGTTTGTTTGTTGTTGTATTAGCTTTGACCCTTGCTATGCATGAAATTGTTGATAACTTGGGACTCAATTAAGTATCTGCGTGTTAAAAACTTGTCACAATTGGGGAATTTTGGGGGCGATAAGATAAGATTATTAATTAGTTTTATCTCAATAATAAATAAAATGGAAAAAAATAAATAAGGGAGAGTCTTGGATATGTGAGCTTGTTCTGGCTTCTTCATGGTACCAAAATTTTTGTTTTTAGTTTTTTTTCGATTGAAGTTTTTGCTTAGTCATTGTTGCCAAAAAGGCTATCTTTTATAGATCTAGCTTAGGCTTGTTTGATGCATGATATTGTGGAGAACTGTGGAACCATAACAAATTATGAGGGAATTAGGAGGATAGATTGTTGCTAAGTTAAATTCTAACTAGCATTTTTAAGAAGGAAAAGATAAATAAGGAAGTGTGTAACCATATAAATTAGACACTTATCATGATTGCATAAAGCTGAGAGGAGGACTGCATTGTGGATAATATCATATATATTATGAACATGCTAGAAAACAAATAAAGTAATCTAGAGGAAAGTAAAATAAGAAACACAAGAATTACGTGGTTCAATCTCAAGTTATCATAAGTTTAACTGGGACCTAGTTTATGGAACTAATACTGGCGTGTGCTTTTATTTATATAAAGTAGATATTACAAAATGGTACAATATATAAAATAAAATTTGAAATCTATACCAAACTAACTCTATTCCCACACTTATTTTCTCTCTTTCTCTCTTTATGCATGCCTCTGAGTGCGCTACTTAAGGCTTATTGACATAGCCAAGCAGAGGGAGACAAGGGTATTAAATGATGGGTCATGCTTACATCAATGCATAATATTTTTATTTAATAATTGAGTTTGCATAAGACACAGTAAAATGTCAAATCAATATAATTCTAGTAGATTGTTACAAATTACTACAGCAGATCTAGTATATATCACATGCTACGTTCAATGCGTTTATTCATAACTTGGGTTGGATGGAAGGAACATGGTGAACATGGGTTGATCTTACGTAATTGATAGACAGATATGAAGGTCATAAAGAATTATGCATAGTTGATCCATTAATTTTTTCACTTTGCACCTTTCTTTAGTTTTAATTTGTAAATTGTTATTATAGTTGCTGCATATTTTCTGTTGGAGATCAAGAGAGGGCACTATTGGAGTGTAGTTTCATCGACAGACAAAGTTCTACTTCTTTTTGCAAGTTTTGCTCAAAGCTCCTAATGCTACACTTTTAGACCTATTTCCATTACTAACAAACAATTAATGTTGAACCTGTATAGTTATTACATGCTATCCCGAACTATAAGCCAACCCAAAAGGCCTGGGATAGTATGTAACTGTGCCTATGTATTTTTTCTCTTTTGAAGTATTGAAATTAACAGATGGATACAAAATTTATCTAATTGATTAAGTTTTAAGGTACAAATTAAGCTGTCTCCCTCACTCAAATCGGCTTAAGTGCGAGTACTATAGTTTGTACTATTTGATTGTCCATATTCCTCTCCCAGCCAAAATCAAAATAGAAAATTTCAGAAGATAACTTTTGTAAGTATTTGTCTCAGGTGGGCACATGAAAACAAATACAAAATACGTTCACAAGGTTCCCTATATAGTTTGGAACCAATTTGTAAACAATGAGGAGGAAAGTGAACTATTTCTGTGGACCAGTTTGTCTTGGATTCTCATGGCTAGTTCATTGCATAGATTTGGGTCCCAACTTTGTTTTACATCATTTGGCTACATGCTTGAAAGAAAATGCTGTACGACAAAATTTGCACTATAATTATGTTTATTATTAAATTTTGTTCATTTCTCTTTTCTTTTGGTTAAGTTTTATGAGGCCATTCATTTGTAGATTAGAAAAACAAATTTAAAGAAGTTTGTATGAATCTACACTCAAGAAAAACAAATTGTCACGTCAAAAAGTATATAGATTCATGCCAATAGCTCTCCCTTAAATTATTTGAGGTGGATATATCTGTTTTGTTTTAAAAAAATTATTTGGATGTATCTTATACCTTTTAAAACTTTTTTGTAAACAAAAAAGAAATTAAACAAATAAATGAAGGTGTTGTATGGTAAATTAAGCACAACTACATTATTTTACAGATTATGATAAGTAACAATAGTTTAACTCCTTTTAACTTATTACATATAGCTACTTTGTAGTTGTAAGTACATATGACAAGTGAAACTGTGCTTATTGGTCTGAGTCAAATTATTAACATCTTTATAAAATTAACAAGTGAAACTGTACTTATCGGTCTGTGTCAAATTATTAACATCTTTATTCTCTATTGTTTTACATTGATGGGCAATTTTGTGAATTCCTACAGGAAACCGAGGGCCAGGGCGGACCCCACTAGATTGGACGACGAGGCTCAAGATTGCAGCGGGTGCTGGCAGGGGACTTGCTTTCATTCACAACAGCTCGTGTGGACCTGCTAAGCTCACCCACGGTAACATCAAATCCACAAACATCCTGATCGACAAAGCCGGCAATGCCCGAGTCTCCGACTTTGGCCTCTCCATGTTTTCGCCTCCATCGTCCTTCTCCTCAAAATCCAACGGCTACCGTGCCCCTGAATCATCGGACCCCCGAAAAATCACCCAAAAAGCTGATGTGTACTCCTTTGGCGTCCTGCTGCTGGAGTTGCTCACGGGGAAGTGCCCCGCCATGGGGGACCACGTGGGGTCCGTGATTGGGTACAGTGTGGTCGTTGATCTGCCGAGGTGGGTCCAATCGGTGGTGAGAGAAGAATGGACGGCTGAGGTTTTCGATCTGGAGCTGATGAGGTACAAGGATATCGAAGAGGAGATGGTTGGGCTTTTACAGATAGCTATGGCTTGCACTTCGGCTGCTCCTGATCAACGGCCAAAGATAAACCACGTGGTAAAGATGATCGAAGAGATACGCGGGGTGCAGGTGTCGCCGTTGCACGATGCTTCTGATTCGGTCTCGGATTCGCCTTCTGTGTCCGAGGATGCTTGTGGGGTGAGTCAGTGACGAAAGCCCAAAATTGAACCACGAGAATTGTTGCTTCTTGTTGTAAATGGTCAATTTGTAGGAGTAGCTTAGTGTTGTTTTTGAGAATTAATCAAGGGTTTCATTCGTTGCTAAGATTGCAATGATAGCGAGTTTTCTTTGTTTATGGGGATTTGATGTTGAACCCATATGTTATCGGAGATGTATGATCATGCGATCAGTTCCTGCATTGTCCACAGCTCGTTGTGAAATGGCATGCATCTTTAGTTGCAATTTTTTCGAAATATTGATCTATATAAGAAGGCAATGCAAACTGAAATAAATAGGATTTCAGTTATAGCCTTTGAAGTAATTTTCTCGCTAAAGGATACGAGTCTGTAGAGTGATTGTCAGTCAAAGTAGGCCAAAAATGTGATCCAAGTAAAATAACTAGCTCATGAGTGAAAAACGAAAAAGAAAGAAAACTATATCAAACAGCCTTTTCTCACAAAGTAAAAGTTATCTATTTACTAACGTGTAGCAAAAAAATTTGATGCATCTAACTTAAAATTTTGTAATTTATTTAGGTCAAAACAGTAAATAAATTCATCTTAAAAGTTGAGCAATAAAATATTATACAATATTTAAGTAAAAAAGATGATAAATTGTAACTTATAAACTAGAAAGAATAAAGGGATTGAAACCTAACCAAATTCTGAAACAGCCTTCGTGTCTCGTTTCTCATCTTTACATTTTATCCGCACAAAAAATGAACAAATGAGACAACATAATGGGTACCCCTCATGCACCCACAAAGAATCAACTATTGGATCATATATATATATACACAGACTACTCATGTATATATATATAAAACTCTTCCTAAGGGTTAAAATGCATAACCTTTGGTGCAAACCTCAACAGCCTATCCAAGGCATTAATGTGAAACTTCCTTGCAAACAAGTGACAAACATTAGTACTCTCCCCATTGTACTCACACTTTTTCCCACTCCTTAATTTTTCCAAAAACTCAATAGTCACTAATTGTCTCCTATAAGTGTAAGGGTGAGCACCTCCCCTTGACCAGTCAACCCAAGTCAAAGTCCTATTAGAGTTCCTTCCCCCGAACTTCGTGTTCACAAAAGTTGGCAAATAGTGCTCGTCCGCATAGCACGAGCCTTTACATAATCTTTGAAAAACTGGGAAATAGGTCCGGTCGGATACGACCTCGTGGGCCAAGTCACGGTCAATTTCGAACCATTGGGCGCCTTTTCGCCACTGCCTGAGGGTAATATGGGGCTGCATGCGGACACTGTATCTGCCTCTGCCGGCAGGGATGTCCAGGTCTAGGGACTCGACAAACGTCTGGGTGGAGTTTGTGAGGTATGAATAGACGGTGGAGAAGTTAAAGAGTGGTATGCACGATTCAGAAAGGAGGATGAAGCGTTGGTTGGAAAAGTCGTCGAGCAGGGCGTAGGCCAGTAAGCGTCGTTCCGCCTCCATCATGCTAACTTTCCCCCACTGTACCTCCTGCATTAGATACATGACAAATTTGTATTAGATTAATTGTGATTACATCAATAGCTATATGCTATGTTGAAGTATGGTTTTGTAAGTAGGATTCTATTTAAGACCCACAAAAGATGCCTAAGGTTTAGTACAAGATTTAAGATTTTGTAATTAAGCCATATACATTTTTATATATATTTTTCGTTTCTTTTTTTAAAAAAAAAATAAAATTAAAAGAATCGGAAAACTATATTCGATAATTAGCAAAGACACATTCCATTACCATTTATTTTCCGATGTACCAAAGAAAAAAGATATTAGTAATGACCTGGCATGTCATCAGGTTTGACTTTGATTGAATACCATCAAATATGACTTTTAAATCACACATGAAATAAAAGTTATCATATAATTTTCAGTAAATATTTAATTAGAACTTAGATAGTAATAACTACCTTGCTTGGGAGACCCGCAACCAATTTGTTAGTTATCAATTAGCATTAGTACAGCATGACTAAAATTCATATGATTATAATTGCACGAAAAAATAAAATTCCAAAGCAAACATTTTCGTAAAAATATTTGACTCCTAAATGGGTAAGTCTAAGTCAACTATTTATTTTTTTTTCTTAGTCTTGTTTGTATTATATATTTATCTAATATATATATATATATATATATATATATATATCCACTAGATTTAGCAAATAAATTCACCTAATGCATGCCAAGTTTTAACCCGTCAACAGCGAAGAAACTAAGAATGCTTCATAAAGAATTAATTATAGAAAAATTGTAACAAAGTCTTACCTTACTAAATGGGTAAGTCTAAGTCAACTATTTATTTTTTTTACTTAGCCTTGTTTGTGTATTTGCATCTTAAGTTGAACAAACTTCAATCAATATAGCAAACAATTGATAATATTCACCTTACATTGAAAGATTTCAAATATATATACAGGCAATGGGTTATGGAATAAAAGTTTTACAAATTTTGTTAGTTGTTGGATCCACGCGAATGCCACGACTAATATATATATATATATATATATCCACTAGATTTAGCAAATAAATTCACCTAATGCATGCCAAGTTTTAACCCGTCAACAATATATATATATATATCCACTAGATTTAGCAAATAAATTCACCTAATGCATGCCAAGTTTTAACCCGTCAACAACGAAGAAACAAAGCTAAATGGGTAAGTCTAAGTCAACTATTTATTTTTTTTCTTAGTCTTGTTTGTATATCAGGAATATCTAATTTATATAAGTTTATACATACATACATATATATATATATATATATATTATTTTATTTTATTTTTTTAAACTTTTAATATAAGATGAATACTATCATACTATCAATTGTTTGCAATGTTGATTGAAGTTTGTTCAAGTTGAGATGCATATATATATATATATATATCCACTAGATTTAGCAAATAAATTCACCTAATGCATGCCAAGTTTTAACCCGTCAACAACAAAGAAACAAAGAATAGTTCGTAAAGTATTAATTATACAAAAATTGTAACAAAGTCTCACCTTACTAGGAATATTCCGGCCATAAAACACCGAATTTTCCGGTAGCGAAGCATTATAACCTGGATCGGAGTGCACGTAGATGGAGAAAAGACCTTCGTTCCCCTTGAAAAATTTCTCCCACAAAGATGCGAACAAAACCGGCCCTCGCACTAGGAACAGAAAAGCGATCCTAGGCGCCCTATCAGAAGGGTGCTTTAGTATTTTAGGCGCCAACGAGGCCTTATGTACTAACTCCTCATTGGTCATTGCGTTTACAACATTATTGGGCTGCCCCGAACACTCACTTTCATCATCAGACTTGTTTTTATCGCTAAACGACAGGTTTTGTGGCGTTGTTGGGGTAACGATTGATGTTGAATTTTGTAGCGTAATTGGATATTGAACTTCAACTTCAATAGTCGTTGATATATGGGGCTTTGGTGAACTATTGTCGAAGGAAAAACATAAGATTATGCCGATCGATAGACCGAGGGCGAACGCGAAAAAATATTTCCGAAGATTCATTAGTGTTAGCCGCGTCTTAACAAGCTTCGTGGGTACATAAAAAACAAGAGCTTGGTTTATGGCTTGAGGTTGGATTTGGGGTTTCATAATAGAGAAAATATTGGGTATTTATAAGGAGTGCTTTGTTTTTTCTTTTCAATGGAACAGGAAAAGTTACGCAAACGAAGATGAACGTAACAAGAAACTTGAAGTGTATATATATATATATATATTGGTTGGATATATACTAAATGATTTTATCCTTGTTCGGAGATCTAGAGTATTGGATAATAGGACTATTTATTTGGATTGAAAGTTTTAGCCGCCATAACCATGTGATAATAAACTAGGGAAAAAAAATTTTGAGGAAATCTTTTCGCAAACAATTATGAAAAGTCTTCGTTTTTCATTCTTGTGTCGGAAATTTGCGGCCAAAAATTTCTTTTCTAGAAGGAAAGTCGCAAATATAAAAATGAATAATTTTTAATACCCTTTTTTTTTAATAGGCACTAATATATTTTATAGAATTAATAAAACTATATTTTTTTAAAATATGTAAATATCATTGAAATTGCCTAGTATGCACTAAAATGACGCAACACCATTCAAGTTTTGACATATAGGAGAGAAATTAAAAGTTTAAATCTTTTTTATGGAATTATTTATACTCTCTCTTCTAATTGTCAAAATTGAATGGTGTTACGCATAGATATGATTAAGTGCCAAAACTCTACCATTTCAAAAATAAGCCATATATTATTTATTTATTTAACTATTTGTAATATTATTGTTGTTGTTTTTCTCCAATAATTTTGAAGACCAAAATAGATTTTTAGACCTAATGTATAGCCTTAATAAATACTTGTCTTATTGTCGTTTAATATTGGTACGAGTATATAATTAAAAATATTGTATCTTTCCAATTTATGTGTAACTTAATAAAAAGTAATGACATTTTTGATAAATTGGGTATAAGACATGTATAATTCACAAATTTTAGCCATTTTCCGCTATAAACATCATAAAAATATTGCATTAAGGTGATTGCTATGTATAAAACTTGTGATGAGTTTTCAATCATGTAGCCTCATTAGTGTAAAAGAATTTATACACTTACAAATTAGTAAAATTGACTCAAAAGTGCAAGAAACCGATGCTTTCAATTTTATCCTATGTTGTGGAATGTAGATATATCAAATCCAATCTCGTACTAAATATATCTCTCTTCTTCTCTTTAATTCTTTTTGCATATACTGTTCAAGCTTATTTTTTTTTTTCACAAAAAAAAAATTAATAAAATAAAATGAATACATAAAAAATTATACAATCTTAAGTAGGTAGGTTTTGCATTACTTTCTCAATAATTTTTAACAAATGATCTTTTATTGAACAACCCACCCTAAGGATCATGCCCAAATAAACCCAGCGCGATTCGTAACAAAGGTTGAAGAGCGCTCGGATGAAACTTCCTCGCAAAAAGAAAACAAGTCGACCTTAACTTCTCACCATTATTACTGCTATAGGTACAATTAGACTCGTATCTTATCTTATTCAAAAACTCGAGACTCACATCCTTTCTTACAAACCATGTCGGGTGGGACCCTCCCGCGGACCAATCGGCCCAAGTCACGCTCCTATTGGCACTCATCTCGGGCCCAATCTTGTTCACCAAAGTAGGCAAATAATGTTCGTCCATGTAACAAGGCGGCCCACAATGCGTTTGAAATACCAAATAATATTTCCTATCTGAAACTATTTTTATTGCGAGGTCTCGATGGACTTGGAACCATTGGGAGCCCTTGCGCCATTCCGAGAGAGAAATTGTTGGGTACATTCTTTTGTTGTATCGACCTCTGCCCATTTTGCGTGGGTCGTCAAACATGCCAAGAAAACTAAGCTTGGAGTTTATAAGGTAAGTGTAGATTGTGGTGAAGTTGAAGAGGGGTATACAAGTTTCGGAGAGGAGTACAAATCGCTCGTTTGAGAAGTCTAAGAGGGCGTTGGCTATTAGGCGCCTCTCTGCATCGACCATCGATGGCCTTCCCCATTTCACCTCCTGGTAAAAAGAAAATACGAATCCTCAGGTAAACTTTTATAAAGTTTATAGACGCAAATATTTGGCAATAGTGAAGTGTTGTTACGGGAGGCTTAATGCTTTGTAAATGCCAATCTGAATTGGTATAGTTAGTGAAGTACATTCAAATTACCTTGCTAGGTATCCGTCGGTTATAGAATACCGATGATTGTGGTGGCTCGCCCGTAAATTCTGGTGAAGTATGAAGATATATTGAGTAGGACTCTTCATGTCCTTTAAAGAACAACTCCCATAGTGGTGCCAATGGCAATCTTCCCCTAGTTAAAAACATGAATGCCACTTTACGTGTACGATTAAATGGAAAATCATGTACAGTAGGTACCATCGACGCTCGCCACATTAGTTCTTCATCAGTCATAGAATGCCATAGTTGTTTAGGAGCCAGCCATCGCCCGATTTCATCACCACCATTTGCCAATGAATTATTTGGTGGCATTAACTTTTGGGAAGATGAAGAAGAATTGCAATAAATAGCAAAGGATTTTACTGGATGAAAAGAATTAAGTGAAGAGAAGTTCAAATCCTCGGTGATAACAAACTTTTTAGCATGATCGTTGATGAATGTTGCGAGAATAATTACGACAAAAGCCATTGATATGGACAAGATTATAGTGGTTGCAACTCGAAAGCCTTCGATAAGCTCTCTTTTTGTGCATATTGGAAGCTCTTTCAGTAACATACAATATCTATGCTGCGTTCTCTCTTTCTCCATATCAAAGTTGTGCTTGCTTGATGAATTTGTGTCGAGTTTAAAATTGACACGGAAGAACTAAACAAGGTGTTGTTTACAACGTTCTGGCTTTTGGAAGTTGACAAAAAATGTGATGAGAGATTTTGAACCTAGTTTTAACCATCATTCTCAACTCTAAAACAAGATAAGCAAGAACTTGTCACGCATAAATGTAGGCTGGTTTGGTACACTTTTCATGCATTCCCAGACAAGTAGCTAATTTACACTAACTCCTAATCCGGCTAGGTTCACATTTTTGTATCAAAAGAGAGAGACGGGGGTCTCCAATCTGCATCAAAATAGGGTCTCTCAAACCGTACCTCTCTGCCAGTAGATCGATTTTAAATTAGATAATTTGAAATATAACACCCTCTTTTATACTACAACCGTTGGATCTAACTTACAACCGTTCCAATGACGGATATTAGAGCCCTCTTGGTCCGCTGAATTGGAGTAAATAGCAGCATCAAATTTGTAAAACTGTTTTCTTGGAGATCATGGAATCAACTTCCCATCCCCATATGTTGTGATATTCCGAATGATGAAAAAAGGAATATCATTGCTTATAATGATATAGGTACATAACTAAAACAAATTCAATCACGCAATTACAACATAACAAAGGCAATTCTCAGCCCCTTGCACACCCAACTCATCCCAGTAACCCTCTTTTACGAAACAAGCACGGATATTACACATGTTACAAATCTTATAGCCTTATTCTTTTATTTGGGATGGGCTTTTATTTTTAACGGAGTACAACATAGCAAAACCAACTACCGCCATGGCACCAATGATGGTAGGAGTCCTCAGCTTCGGTCTTAAGTAGCAGTTATAAAAGTATGACCACAACCACCGCAATACAAAACCTAGTCCACAAGATCTCTTAAACTTCTGGATAGAGAAACCCTGCGCGGACAAGTGAAGGACAAAATAAGTCTAACAAGATATTTGTGAACAAATTAAAACAAAAGCACACTGTTTTAAAGATATAGCGTCATCACCAAAATAAATGGCCAATCTAACGTTCAAGTAAAATATTCGATACCCTCCAAACGGAAACGGACCAACTACGTAATAACCTCTAGAAACAAAATAGGAAGGAAAATTTTAAATTTCATGAAACCTCTTGATGCTGAGAATCTAAGGTATTGATAAGATAATAAATTTGCATCGGGAGAATTTCCTGTCTCTAACTAGGGAAAAGCAGAAGAGAGGTGGTCTGACCTAAAAATGAGGAAGGGGGGGACTGGGTAGAGATGTTAAGTTCATCTTTTACTGGCTCACTTTCTACCCACCAATTCAGCAAATTCAGCAAAGCTGTTCTCAAATGTTTCCATAGAGAAATCCTGCTCTCTCATAAAAGTTTCAGAGAATTTGCTTCAGTCAGCATCCAGTCCACAGAATTTACATGCCTTCATCACAAACCAAAACAGAAAAATACAATTCCAACATTTTCAAGACAAGACTCGGCCATATCTTCTTATTAATAAAAAATTTGTGCCTTCTAATACTTCTGCTCTAATCACATGTTTTCACATAGTTTTTTGACAGGCGTCTCACCAATTAAAGACTTTTAATAATAACTAATTTTAGAAATGTGAAGATATGATTACCGTAAATCTAGAATTCTCTACCAATCTTGAAAATACCATCCTAATAAAAAATAATACTATAGAAATATTATCATAATTAGATTCTCGTCAAATATAAACTCAATCTAATAGATGCTAAATTTTTCTAAAACATTATAAAGCATTTAGGGAAAAGCAGAATCAGAAGACGTCATATAAAGATAAATAAAAGTTTTTCAAATATAACATTATGAAAAATCAAAACTAATTATACAAAAATGAAATATTCTATCACAGCCCGTACATCGCACGGGCTTCACTCTGGTTATCATTTAGAACATCATATTTACAAAACATAAACAATCTTTGCTTTGACTAGCGACTGGGTTTCAAGAGGTGAAGTAAGTTAAAATTAAACATAAAGAGCTAGTATGTGCTTGAGCAAGGAGATTGTATGACCCACAAATACTAGTCTATGATTAATAGAGGTTTGATCTACATATAGTTACTAAATGACGGGATAGCCTATGATTAATACTAGTGCATAATAGTGGATGAATGGCCATTACTAGCTTGAAGGGTACACTGTTACATGGCATGGAATTATTCCATTATGTGTATGCTCCTTCTACAAAAAGCATAACTTTTTACATGCACAAAGCATTTCGTTCCATTCCATCATTCCAAATTAGGTTTAGTTTTTGGACGACAAAGATTCTAGGTCTTTGGGGTGATCAAGATAACAGACAAATTGGTGAACTTGTAACAATGAGGGGTGTAATTAAGTTGTAAAAAAGCCAAAGTGTCTTCGCAACCATGTAAATTAATTTATGTCTCTGAGTACTGATATATATACATATATATATAGCACAGTACCAAGCGCCTAAAACCTTTTGTAACTTGTCTTGTCGAGACAAAGTGTCCATGTAAAGGGAATTCACAACCTCGTAAAAGTAATATATATTCTTTGATAACTGATATATAAAGCATAGCACCAAGCAAGTAATACCTTTGGCAACGTGTCTTGTTGAGCTAGATGATCCACGTGAAGCCTCACATTTGATGCAGCATGATACCAAAAATAACGATCAACATTAGCATAAGTATAAGCAACGATATCAAACAATGTCGTTGCTCCATTACCAATGGCCTTTAAGATAGTTGACTCTCTAGCTCTACGATTTCTGAAATTACAAAAACCATATATCAATTATTCTTCCTTTTTTTCTTTTTGCTTTTCATCTTTCTTTAAGATGAGCATCACTTTGCTTGTCATAAGAAGATTGCATCTCATTTGAAAGTTGTCAAACTTGTTAGCTTGAAAATGAATGTTTTATTGTGTACATACCAAGACTAACTGTGATATGTATTGCTTGAAAGACAACCACCATGATATTAAAGCATTTTGGCTTTAATGTATTTTAAAAAATTGAATTAGGAATATAGGCAAGAGTGATGGAAGTAGACAGAGATTTATTGAAAGCGCATCTTAAGTTTGTGATAAAGT
>MKEJ01039632.1:0-12946 GCA_001753735.1 Embelia ribes
GAGAGAGAGAGAGAGAGGCGAGTTACCTTTGCAGAGATAAATAAAGTCATTCCTGTAAAATGTTTATTACCATTTCTGCTACTTTCTTCACTTAATGATACCTAACAAAGAAACAAAGCTTAGCGGCTACAATGATCTTGTTAGTTCACAGAACAAACATTTAGTGTTTGACGATTTCAATGTTCCAACACAAGGCACAACAATTACTGCCAATACGACAGAACCAGCAGCGACTAGGAGTACGAAGAAGGGTTGTTTAGAGCCAGCGAATATATAATCACATGAAATTGAGAAATAATTGGCGATGCCCCACTTCTCTACAATGAAATTGAAAAATATGCGCAATTAGTACGTTCAACCACAAATAAAAAGTATATCTATAGACATCTTTAGCCTCGATATGGCATGTAGCCTCGAGCATGGATTGTCCTCTAAACCAATTAAAGTAAAGCTGATACAAAGTTTTGCACAAACCTGATGCAAGTTCATCTCCACTAAAATGATTGCAAGTAGTTAGCCAATCCACTCCATATCTAAACCATCAGGGTTCTCGTTAAAAGCTTACTAATCAGAGGCCATCATCTAATACCTTGATCAAAAATTAAAAAAAACTAAAATTTGCAGGTTACCGAACCACAAATTCATAAAAGAGACAAAAAGATGAACCATTGTAAAAAGAAAGCTTGATCAAGAAACATTAACAGAAACACACATTTTAACCAATAAAAATGTACCATCTATTCCATTTTCTATTAATTTTTCTTCCCTACTTCCTTTTTCCACATGAAGCCAGGAAAAGATACCAGCATACTTATGAAGCTAGCCGCTCACTGCTTGATAAGATCATCAACCAACCTCATTCAGAAATATCATATCCTCTATACAGATTGCAAGTAGTTAGGCAATTTATATAATAACTCACACTAGGGCCGAAGGGTACTTGTTGAAAGATGAGTTGTGAAACAGATCCTATAAGATCAAACTCATTCAAAAATCAAAAGAAACTTAAAACATTTACGATTAGCAAATTACAAATTCTTAAAAGAGAAAGAAAGTTAAACCTTCATAAGAGGAGACAGTGATCAATAAATATTAGACAGAAACACATATTGTAAACCAATGGAACTCCATCAGTCAATTCATTTTTCTAGAAGTTTTCTCAAGTTCGTTTGCCCATTTCCGACACCAAGAATGCAAAAGACACCTGCAGACTTTAACAACCACCAAAGAAATTCCTTTCAACATCCTCGATGTATAAGATGCGATATACAAGATCATATACAATATACAGATTTCAAGTAGGTTGCCACTTCATATATAAGCATATTGGGACCTGTTCAAAGCTAAGCAATGAAGAAGATGCTACGAGATCAAACCTCTATCAAAATATCAAAAAACTTCTAATCTGCATTTAACAAACCACAAATTTCTAAAAGAGACAGAAAAGGCTAAATCATCATAAAAGGAAAGCTTGATCAAGAAACATTAAAATAGAAACACACAGGAACCAAATAAAACTCTACCATTCATTTCATTTCATTTTTATTTAATAATATTTAACTTTGTCCATTTTCGACACCAAGACCATACAAAACTCCGGCAAACTTATCAAGGGAGCCACTAAAGAAATTCTCTTTCAACCTCCTGAATGTACAAGATGTGAGCAAACTATCCGAACCCGCCTGGTGGCAAATGCCCACCCTCTCAACCTCCAAAAGCTCCGCCAGCTTGTTCAATCCGCCATGTAGACTGTTACAGAACTTCATCAGATGCTTAATATCATACAACACTGGAAAGTATAAATTAATCAGGTCAAAGAACTCCGACTGGCTATCAGGCAAGTTCCGACAGGTTAGCAACTTGAGCAAGTACCCAAAATCATAACCACTATGAAACGTGACCCAATACACGTCATTGGTCAAAATCAACCCCGACGTCATCAAAAGCTCCCCGAAACGCCTAGAGTCTATACCATTTTCCCGATTCTTCTCGAAATCGATGCCACTTTGGCGCAGAAGCTCAATTGAATCGCTTGCGTACACATCATCATTAACATCGAATTCACGGAAATTGAACTGCCAAATACAGTACTTATCGGTTCCGCAGGTGGGCAAATTCCCTTCCTCATCCGAAAAGGTGAGCCCCATTTGGATCAATTTCAAAATGTTGACATTTTCTTTTAGGGTCTCGTAATGGTAATCGTTCGAGCTCTTAAAAATGCCAACGGGGCGAACCACGATCCCTGGGAACTCCGTATCCATCGCAACGTAAGGAAAATCATCGACGATCTTACGAATCAGAGCAAATTCCTCATCCAAATTATCACTCCAAACTTCTCGAATTTGAATCGAATCGGTTTTGGCAAAAGTAGACATTTTTAACCATCAATAAAGAAAAGCCAGAAAAACCCACAATTCAAATCTGTAAATAGATAACAAATTCATAAGAATCAACGGTAAATCAATAGGAATTGGAATATTCGATAAATCCACCATATAAAACAATAATTGATTCTTACCAATGGATCGTCGTCGAAGCAATCGAACATGAAACAGGAGAGGCGATGATACAGAGAGAGATGGTGGAGAGAGACAAAGATATCTAAAATTAGGGTTTCATATAAGGCGGCGGAAGGGGAAGGGGAAGGGGAAGGGGAAGTGGTAGTGGAATGGATTTTTTTAATTATTAATTAATATATAAAGAGTTTTTTTTTATAGGTCAGTCTGAAACAGAGAGGAGATGCAAAATTAAAATTTTGTGCATATTCTTAATTTTAGAATTTTGGAGAGCAGAAACAAATTTAAAGTTTTTAATTGTGTGATTGGACAGAGAAGCAGAGGATAGGGATATTAATGGGAAATTTTGCTATTATTAATTGTTTGGGTGATTTTGACTGATTATTTTAGGCAAACAAATAGCTGGATCTTTTGATTATTTTTAATTTTAGAAATATTTGGTTGTAAAATAAATGGGGAGTGGCAACCACTGAAGTCGGTTTCTGTGCAAGATGTGGTGGGCTACGACTTTGATGTGAATTTTTAGAAAGACTGAATAATTTTTTGAAATTGATCCATTAATTCTAAATCAAAATTGCTTTTTCAAAATACAATTAGATCAATTTTAAATTTGAGACTCCTATTTCCTCGATTGAGGGATTATTAGTCGTTTTATTGTGTAGAATGTGAATGGGTTATAATTCAAATCTTTTAACTTTACCGATTGTAAATGGAAATTTAGTTTAGACTTGTGAGAAATACTTGAGATTTAGATTAGGCTCGATTATCTTCATATTTGCAAATCTCGGATTTGAACTTAGCAGTGATTGCCCGGCTAAATTAGGCAAGTTTGAATTTTTTATGTCTACCTAGGCTCACCAGGTTTTAATTATTGAATTGGGTTACCAAACATTTTTAAAAACTCAATATTAATATGAATATGTCATAAAATTACTATTTAATTACAACTTATTAACATATATATTAGACATTTAGCCTAAACCATGCATTTAAGTACATAATTCAACCTAAACTATGCATTTAAGTATGTGAAATTAATTTTATAATATGAAATTATATATATATATATATATATATAGATATATATATATATATATATTAAAGAGTGCTCGAGCCCTTAACGAGTCAATTCGGTTGTTGTTCACACTCGGCTCGTTTACTTAATGGTTCTTACTTTATTGTTCAAGCTTGATTTTGTAACGACTAGGAAATTCCGAGCGAATTTTTTGCATTTTCATTTAATAAATAATATCCTTAATGTGTTGATGATATAATTTATTAAATGGAACAATTGGGTAATTGTGTGTTATATTAGGCACAAACAAATAAGTATTGTGTTTTGTGTTGTTTTGTGTATAAACATTGTGAGTTGCGATTAGAGAGTCGTTGTGGAGATTAGTTATTGCATTAGATATAAATGTATATTGGTGAGTTGTATTGTGAGTAGCATTTGTGAGAATTGTGGAGATTGTGAGAATTGTGGAAATCGGGAGATTTGTGTGACTTGTGTGACTTGTGAGGTTTGTGGGAAATTGTGAAAATTGTAAGTTATTGTGAATGTGAATGAGTATTGGAGGCAAGTGTGATATCGCGTGTGAGAGTGGTATGAAATTGTGTATATTTGTAACGTTCCGAAATTACGGGTAATTTTTTTTCGCGTTGCTAAATAATATTATACGGGTTATAATATTTTTCCTCTAATGTATACATCGTATATTAGTATTTGGAAATGGTGAGTGATTTTTTGTGATCGTGGTTTGGCCTCGTGAAAGGATTGAAAGCGGAAATGCAAGTTGTATTCGTGACAACAATTTGGTTTTTTGGTAATATCTTGAAAATTGTAACATCGATTGAGGCTTATAATATAGCATTAGAAAACTATTTCATGTATCTACGACTTTTATGTTTTGCCAACAAAATAATTCGAGCGGAGAATGGTCAAAAAGTGGCTCAAAGCATTCAACAAAAAAATGTCAGGAGATGTGACACCAATTTCGTATTTTGGCCATATCTCTCAAACTGTAACTTCGATTTGACCCTACATGTCTTTGGAAAGAGGATTAACTTATCTATAACTTTGTGTTTTGACAAAGAGTTAATTCGAAACACAGAGTGGTCAAAATAGAATCCGAAATGACAATGACAGCGTAAACAAATTTTGTGGGCCTCATAGTTTGACTTTAACCATTTTTTTTACACATATACACACACACATGAGATATATATATATATATATATATATGATGTAAATGTATATATATATATACACACACACATATATGAGAGATATATGTATGATGTGGATATATATATACATACTTGTGAAGTGTGTGTACGAGTGGATATATTATGAGCATCTGATAATTTTGAGTCAAAGCCCGACCGGGGTTTGCGGCAATATATATACGAGTGCCTAATAACTCTGTGATACGAGTTCTGTAATTCATGATAGTGATTTGTGATTTGTGATACGTGAATTAGTGATTCGTGGTTAATGAATTGTGATATATGATCCGCGAATATGTAATTAGTGATTCGTGACACTGGATTAGTGAATATGTGACTAGTGACTAGTGATATGTGATTAGTGAATAGTGATATATGATTCATGGATTAAAGATTCAGAATTAGTGAATATGTGACTAGTGGTTCGTGACACGAGATCAGTGAATATGCGACTAGTGATTAGTGATAGGTGATTGGTGATTCGTGATTAGTGAATAGTGATATATGATTCGTAGATTAGAGATTCGTAATTAGTGAATATGTGACTAGTGATTTGTGACATGGGATTAGTGAATATGTGACTAGTGATATGCGATTCGTGATTAGTGATTAGTGATATGTGATTCTAGGTTTTATCGCATGTTAGAAACATACTATAGTATCACTTAGAATTTATTAGTATACATAGGAAATGAGGATATGGGGGATTTGGTGCATTGCATGTGCATACCTGTCTTTTATACTTGCAAATTCCCTTTATCGTTTGGTTTAGAATCTGACCCATACATCCTTTTCTTTTGTATATACGTGATAATGTAGGGTCAGAGCATGGTATTGGCTTGCCAGAGAAGTAGGCATAGCTTTGGTGAGAAGTTGTAGTAATAGAGGTGAGCTTGACTTGAGTTTGTAACATTCAGAGTTTCGACTTAAGGTTTAGTTTAGACTTTTATTTTCAATTTGTACAAGCATACAACTCTACGATATATTTTATTTGCAGCAAGGTGTTACTGTTTGGATAATGCATTATGTATATATTACCACGAGGATGATATTGTATGAGATACTCATGTGGCACTTATATGTATTATAGAAAGATGATGGGGATGGTATGAGATTATTATTCTATTTTCTTTCTTTCAGTTCACGTCCCCATCTTTATAGGAATTCGGGGCGTGGCAATATTAGTGTGAGGCTTAAAGGCGAGAGTTGTAGGTGAAATTAGGAATGAAAAATCCCTTGAATTTCATCAATTTCAGTTGCATTTCCAGTCTGAGGGCACCATTCGAATGGTGTAAGACTACAGTTCAAACAACAGTGCCGTTCGAATGATTCCTGAAAAGCCATTCAAACGGCATGGGAGGTGGACCCCTATTTCGCTTTGCAACCATTTTAAGTATGTGAATGATTATTTTCCATTTTCAGTGTTAAAAGTCAGTGTGAGATGAGAAGCAATGAAATGGAGGGGGTGAGTTTGTGAGAGTGAGAATATCTACCTAGAAAGCTTGTATTGGAGATTTCCTTACATATTCGGACTCCCTGACATCAAAGCTCCATATTGATGTTAATTTCTCTTCATAAATCGCTCGTTTTCTAATGCCTAGGTTTCCACAATAGGTCCGTAAATTGAAATTAAGTTGAGAATCGTGCTTTATATGATTTGTAGAACATTTTTGTGTATAAAATCATAATGATTCGTGATCATTTGTTAAATAAAACTCGGAAGTCCAACTCGGGAGGAATTGGGGTTTTTGGATAGGACTACTATGAAAGGGTTTATCTTTGTCGAGGTACAACAAATTACTCGTATTACAATAAATTGGAAAGTTTGTGTGTGTATGACGTGTGTGACACGTTTTGCTTAATTGTGTGGAAGTTGTGATAAGTTTGATTTGGTTCGTGAATTGTGATTAAAAATTATGAATATCAACTATTTTGATTTTAAAATACTCAAGATTTTGATTTATATAATTGTTGTGTAAATTTAATTATTGTGGCAAAAATTGTATTTATTACTAATAAATTGTGATTGTAGAATAAATGATAGAACAAATCTTGTGTTATTGTGGAAGTATTAAAGGTAAGCCTTAATACTCTTTTTGTGGTACATATTTATCATACATTGTGCATTGGCATACTCATACATGTGCATTGGGAAAAGATTGAGTCTTTTTCCTTTCTTTTCGGGATTAGGTCAATTTTTTCTATAAAATCTTTGTGATTTGGACTTACAATTCTTGAGTCTAAAGGATAATGCGAGCAAAGGTGATTCTCAGACCCATTTGTGAAATATCTCAGTCCCATTTTTTGCGAGTCTTGGAAATATTTATGATTTATGAAAAATATTGTGATTTGTGAAAATATTGTAATTTGTGAAATCTTTTATGATTTTGGAAAAATAAAGGATTTGTGAACATGTCGAACAATTGCATTCATATGGCATCATATGCATTACACGTACATACATATCATGTAGACACTTAAATTCATTTTTAGTATTATACAATTAATCTGACCGTGCAAGATGCCATTTCTTTTATTTGTGTTGTGATATTTCAGGCTTGGATGCCCACGCAGACTTGGGGATGCGGCCTTAGGCTAGTGAGGGTGTAGTGCTACTCTGATACATTTTGGGGGCCTTACTGCGCCAGAGTTAGTTAGTATATTTTTGTGCATTTATTTTGTGTGAGCCATAAAATTCATGTTAGATTTTGGCTATATATTATATTATATTTTACTCAGGTGCCTAGCTTAATTGCATATGTATACGTGACTTAGAATAATAGCTGCAGTTATGTACTTTTATATTGTGACAAAATATTGTAACTATTTATTCATGTTATATATGTAATCAAGCTTGATTTATTTGTATTGTGAGATTGCGTAGATAATTTGTGAATGTATGCAGGGTAAGGGAAATTGTATATTTATTCATTTCTTTATATTGCGGATTTTGGTATTTTTGGTTACTATTTCTTTATAAAATCATGTCCCTAGATTTATAGGAATTCAGGGTATGACAGATTCGTTTGTAAATAAATGAGTCCGAGTCGAGCCTAAATTTGTTTATAAACAACTTGATACATTTGCATCCCTAATTTCGTACTCAGGCTATAAACCACAATTTCTTGCGAGTTAAAATTTGTAACAAGTTGAAGAAATTCAATTGCTTAGGCTACATCAACATACAAGTAGCCCAAAAAATTCAAAGCACCACTATACACTACAAATTACTGAAAATTATCCCGAATCAAGTTTGTCAAGGCTATACAGTTATACTCACAGCCGATGAACCATTGAACACAAATTTCCCTTCCAAGTATAAGGTTATTACATGTATGAAAATTAAGGAAACAAACAAGCCAAGCCAAGATGAGTCAAAAGTTATTCAGGCTCGATTCGTTTGTTCAATAGAGCTACCCAGGATCGGCTAAGGCTCATTAATATTCAGTTTGGATTCGGCTCACTTCATATTTAGCGAACTCGTTATGTTTGGCTTATTTCAATAGCCATAAATTAAGATTACCAAATATTTTTAAAAGCCCACTATTAACATTAATCTATCATAAAATTCCCATCTAATAACAATTAATTAAAATATATAACAAATATTCAGTTCAAGTTATATATATATTTGTATATGCAAACATACTTTTAAATTTAAAATTATATATTTCTTGTTTTAAATTAATCAAACGAACTTGTGCTTTAACCAACTGAGTCGAGAATTGTTCAGATTTGACTCACTTACTTTACGAGCTCTGTTTTATTATTCAGACTTATCTTGTTTATAAATGATCGAATCTGAATCATGCCGTTGAGTAGCTGAACATGAACTTATTTATAAACCGCTCATTTTATTTGTATCCTTGTAAATAAATAGTATGATCTAAACTTATTAGGAGCCACATAAAACTAGTCGTGGGATAAATAATTTATAGAAACAAAATATAAAGAACCATACATTAGACTACGACTATAAGCATACCCATCGCGGAAACAATAATTAAGTTACAACAAATATTTTTCCACATAATTATTTGACATGTGTTTCATGATTAGAATTTAAAATAATAAATTTACCATAATAGAAATTATTAAAATTTTGTGTCACATAAAATTAAGATTTAAAATAATAAAACTTACTATAATTGAAATTACTAAAATTATATATATATGTGTATATATATATATATATTTATGTAATTATAAAATAACTTATCATGATAAACATTACTAAAATTATATTTAAGAATCAAAATAATATTAATCAATAAATATTTTTATAAATTAATTTCTACTAATCTAAGATTATTTGTAACGTCTCGGAAATTTCGAGTAAATTTTTCGTTTTATTATGAAGTTGTTATACGCATTAAGAATTGCTATTGCATATTTGTAGATATGATAGCATGTTATTTTGGATAAGCAAAAACTTGTTCTCGGGGTGTGAAATGACGTGGAGTGAAATGGTATGTCGGGGTTTGTCGGTAGTCGCGTAAAATAAGTTTCGAGCACTTAAATACTATTCCAAAAGTTGCACAACATTTCTATTAGGGTCTACGAGGGATTACGATAGTTTTTGGTAGTTTTCAGCCCGATGTGTGAGCACTCAAAATTCTAGTGGCTCCAATCGATCCAAATAGATGTTGGATCGATCTAATTTTGTAGATCGATAGATCCAAGTACAGTTGAATTGATTTAACTGGTCAATATTGAATTTTAAATTGTTGACTCTAACTTTCCCAAATCATTTCCATTCATCACCACCACGGAATAGAGAGAGAGAGAGTTAGGGAGGGGGGTCTTCACTTTTATGGGCTAAATCATCTAGTTAGAGAGTTCGGACTTCGATAAAAAGTTGATATGTTTCATCCTTGAAGATCATCTCTCATTTGATGTAAGTTTCTTTCTCGTTGATCATTTCTCGATTTCCGTGCTATTATGGAATGAGAAAATAAATTGGTTATATGTGATCCTTACTACGTTATGATTGTTTTCTTGGCTAGGTGCGAACCAATCCGAGTATCGTAGATAGATCAAACTGGGTGACCAATTTGGGGCAAAATTGGGGTTTGCTCGGGATGTTTTTGGGACTCCATTTTTGGGTTATTTAGGTACGGTAGATTCATGGTACTATTATGTATATGAGGGATTAGGTTTCATATTTATATATGTTGTTTTATAAATTATGGAATTTCAGAATTTATGAGGTTGTTATGAGTATGTGAATTTGATATGGAGAAATTATGCTTTAAATATCGAAATTCTATTTATGAAAATTCATACGAGAATTTGTCAAATTTTAAAGAGAAAGGCCTACACTGAAGCATTTGGTATATTTCATTTCATTTGTTATATGATATTGGAATTATCATGTTATCATGTGCATATTGACATTATTCAAGTATTTCATACATATATGATCATGATATATAAGACATTATTTTCGGAATGAAATTGTGGAGATTTTTTGATAGAAAAGCCATGAGCATATCGAGAGTCGATTTAAGTCTTTTCTATTTCATTTTGAGGCTATATCAAAATTTACCAAACTAAAATAAGAGATTTTATGAGTTACTTGACAGCTTTGAGTCGGGCCTATGAATCGAAATACGTGCATTGCTCGTGCTGTTTCATATGGTATATAGAGCACGGGTAGTCCTGGCGTGAAGTTGAATCAAAGATACTACTCCCACTTTTGTCGAGCCTTGTTGATTTTGTATGAAAAAATTTATTTGGGCTCGGAATGAGTAAATGAATTTGAAAAATGAGGAATTTGAATAAAAGCTCGAACTGAGCATTTAATATGAGAAATGAGACATGTAGAATATGAGAAATTTGAAAATTATGAGTATAAATGCGAATTTTGGAAATATGTTTGGTTTAGAAAATGGTTTTATGAAAATGATATTTTGACATTGTTAGAGTATTCATGTGGCATATCACATGGCATTACATATACATACATATCATGGAGCATTTAAACTCATATTTAGAGTTTTACTAGAAATCTGCCCGTATTGTTTTTATTTCTTTTTTGTACAATTCCTATATAAATATAAAGGGGCTAAGGATCACAATATGCAGGATTAGACTATTGGAGACCCGATAGTGCTTTTGTTATATTTTGTAGAGGCCACTACTAGGGTATGTGTATATGTATTCGGACCTCATTTATGTATCACTTTCATTTTGGTTAGTTATGAGCGCTTATCTTACTTTGCGTATACACACACGTTATTTTGTAGCTAGTGTAGTATATATTAGCCTGGAGATTGATGTACTTATGGCAATTGATGTATATGTAATCAAGCTTTATTTATGATTATGAATGTATGTTGGCAAGGATAACATAACATGAGTTTTGATTTCTTTTGGTTATTATCGTATTCGTTATTATTCTTTTTCTTTTGTTTTCTTTTCTTTTCTTTAATAGCTTGTGACCCTGGGTTTGTGGATGGAATTCAGGACATGACATTCTCCATAAATTTTTAAAATATTTTCCCAATTAATATTAAGTTTTTAAAATATTTTTCACATAAAGATTTTAACATACCTAAAATTAACCTAAATACATATTAATTTTTTGTAAAAATATTATCATAGTATAAATCATACCTATCGATTTTTGCAAATTTATAAATAACTAAAATAAAGAAATATAAAAAAGATATCATATAAAAGATAAATTATCAAAATTAATTTAATAAAATAATTAAAATTGATATGGTACACCAAAGAACATAACACACAAAATTCCGCCTATTACGCAGGTTGCACTCTAGTGTCTATAAAAGTTCCCCCCTCCAACTATATTCACTCTAATAGCAATATTTGTTCTTACAAGTGCTTGACACATGTCCCATTAAATTAGAATTTTAAAACAATAAAATTTACCATATTAGAAATAATTAAAATTATATGCATATACATCAACTTACCATAACAAAAATTATTAAAATCAAATTTCTAATAAGATCAAACATAACCCCAAGATATACATGTATCTCTGCACAAATAGAAATTATTAAAATTCTATTTAAGAATCAAAATATTTTTATAAATTGATTCTTATAAATTTAAGATTTTTTGTAAATTTTTTAAAAATTATCGTAATCAACATTAATTTTTAAAATATTATCATCATAAGATTTTTCACATGCCTAGAATTAACCAAAATAGCCATTAAATTTCGTAAAAATAATATCATAATAAAAATCCTGCCAAATTAAATACTTTATAAAGTTATAAATAACTGGTAAAAAAAAATAAGAAATATAAGATGTCATATAAAAAAATAAAAAAATAATTTTATAAAATAACTAAAATTAATATGATATAAAGAGAATATAATACACACAACCTGCGTATCGCGCTGGTTGCATTCTAATTATATCTAATAGCTAAATACTGTAAGTACTTATAATTATTTTTTCAGTAGTAACTAAGTCTTAGAAGTTGAATATAAATAATTAAATAGTTCAAAAATATGCAACATAGTTTAAGTGTGATTCACTATCCAAACACATAAACTTTTAAATTGAAGTAGCTAAATTAAAAGAATAATAATTATTATTATATTATTGAAATTTTTTGGGTATTTATTTTACGAAAATAATTAAATTAATTGGAAAATAAAAATAATAACGAGCACATCACTAAATCTAGTTTATAATACTTTACTAACCCAAAGAAAAGAACAAAGTTGATATTTCAGTGTCTTCGTGGGCTAATTTGTCACTCTTTAGCCAGTCAATGTTTAATGGCTTGAAAATAAGCATACTTTCTCTGATTGATCAAAATGGAATCTGCTAGGTAATTATGGTTCTTAGTCATCATCCTTGAATAAAAATCAAACACAATAACATGACAGATAGCATCTTGGCCGTACATAGTTTAGAAAATTCTAACTCGTGGCTTTTGTACGAAACGATTTCTAAAATTCAAACTTTTGCTCAATTTTTTTTTTATCAAACTAATCGAATGTCAAATTGTTTCAAACAGCTCTATTCCTTTCCTTACCAACCTTGAATAAAAATCAAATACAATAAAATGACAGATACCAACTTGGCCATACCTACCAATCATCTACATAACTAAATAATTTGCATTTTTTTTTAATCTTTCAATATTTGTATGTCACAATGTTTATGAATATTTAGCAATCACAGAAAATTAATTAAAGGTGAACTACAATGGTGATA